>JAUJPO010048685.1:0-15809 GCA_032270745.1 Tiaropsis multicirrata
AGGTTAAGTTGAAAATCTGGCGGGAAAACGAATTTTTCAGTTATTCGAACTCCCGGTTATTCGAAGTAAATTCTTATTCCCCTTGGAGCTTCGAATAACCGGGAGTCTACTAGTTGTGTAACGGTTTTTTAATCGCTGTTTTTTTAATAAAAATTCTGATAATTTATATTGAAGCGTGACTATTGTAGATACCTAGTATTTTTTTGGTCTTTTAGAACATAAAAACTTGAATAAGCTATATGAATGAGAATGGATAAATTGATTTATTTTGGTGGGGGGAGAGTGTTGTTTAAGCCAGTCTACTCTGTTCAAATAATTCTTTGTTCTTATAAAAAAATGAGAAAAACGAAAGTAAAAAATAAACAGGGGGTAGTGAGAGAGAGAAAGATGAAAAATGGACAGAACTTGTGAAATTCTAAGAATTTCCTTTTTTTTCATACAATCTGTTTTTAATTCAGCATTGTTTGATAGATTCTGGCTGGTTTCTTTTGGTATTATGCCTACTCTGTGATTTGAATAAACAATAATTTTGTTGTAAGAGACCTGGTTTCCGAAAGATATATCTTTTCTCGTTAGAAGAAAATCACATGGCACATGGGTACTTTGACAAATAAGAGATCTCGGCTCTAATAACAAAATAGCATTAACCCTCTGCGCACGTTATTATCATCGTCAGTGATATTACTCTCCTTCCTCTCTGTGGCATATTCGTGTACTGTGAGAAATACAGTAAGCCCTTTGTTCATATAGATAAAATACCTGTACGATGGAGTGCGTAGGAGAAGATTGTTTTGATAGTAATTATTTCAAAAAAGTTGACGACTCGACAGTGAGAATCTACGTCTTTCCGATTTTACCGCACAATTTTTTGCGACGGTGAGAATTTTCTAATAAACACACTGGTAATTTAATCTTTTTCAAAAGATTTATTATCTTTTTATAATCACTGGTTACTTTTTGAAATTTCTCAGAAAATGTACTCTCTGGGATTTTAAGGGAAACCCACCTGCAAAATCATTAATGACCATACAATTTAATACTTTCTTTTTTCGGAACTTACGTTTTTTCCCGCCATTTTTTTTATTTTGATTTTTTTTTCTCACTAGAATGCTGCATGATATTTTTGATTTTTTCTAAAACAAGATTTTTGATAAACAAAGAGGACCATGTGTCTGCTTGAGTAATATACTGTAATTGTAAAGAAAGCCCTGCAGTTTCCGAAATTGGTGCGCTCCCATATTTTCATACAAATACAACAAAGCTTCTTGTTTTGCATTTTAAATCTCTCCGAGCGCTCTTTTTTTTAGAGCGTAAAATAGATTATTTTTGTAAAAAACGCAAGCTGCAAATAGTATTGCTCAACCAATCATTTTGTTGAAAACGGGTTTTAAGTTTTGAAAGAATTATAAAATGCTGAAAAATACGAGAAACACAGCAAAACGAATGAAAACCTTTGAAAGCTCTTTCATATCGTCCTTCGCTTTCTCGCTCGCGGAACCTTCATCGACTGATGATTGGCACTTCTATAAACAAAGTTCAAAAATTTCCGGGGGTCAAATGTTGTTCAAAAAAGTTACCGTAAAATTCAAAATTTGTGAAAAATATATAAAAGTTATTGTTGTTCACCATATAAGTTATTTTGACTTTGATATTTTTATCCTTTTCCTTTTTTCACCTTTACGACTAAGTAGATTCTCAACAATAAATAAGAGTCATAAACACCCTGAAAATGTCAACCCCGCCATTTTGAACGCTGAGTCGTGAACAACCTGGAGGTCTGGGAGTGAGCCAATTTAGTTTTGCATTATAGCTTCAAGAGAAAGGGTTTCCATTCTGTGAGTTTTCGGTGATAATATTTGAAAATATGGCTTGGAAATACTGAAATTATTCGTTATAACTTTTCATTTTAGAGTTAAAATCAATTGATACTTATAGAAGAGGAAATTAGCTACTGGTTTATGTATTTTTTTTCTCTCAAAATGCGTGTTTTTTTCGACAAATACGACCACAAAATCGTCCATGTTTAGTGTGGTTGTTGGACTGAAACTTTAGTGAATAAACATATACGATTTACGAATTTCTCAACGAAAAAGACGCAATATTGGTTCTTTGGTATGAATTTAGTTGAATGTATTATTGTTCAATGCTAGCAAATATGACATTATGAATAATCAAAACATTATGCAACAGTATTTTGATCCCCAACAACAAGCAAACATGAATGGTGGATTCCCTGGAACTCAAGGTTTCCAAGCAAATCAGCAGAGTATAAGTAGTTCCCTTAATGGTCCAACATCAACTTCAAATGCCTACATGACAAGTGCTGGTGGTTATCAGCCAAATGGTGCTTCAAGATTCAACAATAATGCAACAAGTAATGAAAGTGGTGGCGAAAACTTTGATAGTAGTAACAGCACTCAAAATCCTCCTAGTAGTCAAGCTCAGATGTTTCCTCCAAATTATATGGATCCTAGAATGGGTGTGTTTGACCCAAGGAATAGACCAAACCTTGACCCAATGTCGACTGGAATGGATACATTTGGTCCCAATTCAAATTTTCCAAACAAGATGAGAATGAACGATAATATGGCTGCCTTTTTTAACAATCCTGCTGCAATGGCTGCATTTCAGAGACAAAAAATGGGAATATACACTCAAGGAAGAGAGAATGTAAGTATATTCTTACCAAAACATGTAGCAAACAGTCACGTCAGGGATAACCTGCAATCACAGTACAATTTCAAGTCTTCAATCGGGGTACATGTTCAATCCAACTCAACGATAATATATTTACCTTTTTCTGGAGTAATGAGCATGTCATGAAAATATCACATGCTGAAAATTATGTCATGGTTATCTTTTATACATTAGGAAGATATACACCTTTCCCATAATTCTGGTTTTCCGCAATTTTTGCACTCCCTCACTTTTTAAAAGGGTACCTCCACAAACCCTATTTTGCTTGCAATTTCTTCTGGAAGAGTGGTTTTCAGCCTTTTCTCAACTTCCATCGCATAGAATTTTTGCAAACTTTAGTATGTTTAATACAATTTATGATACTATAATACCCTCAAAATTTCTTTCTAAACTAACGGGCATCAAAAGATATAAGACAAAATATCACCTTCCCTTAGCAAACTCAGGCAAAAACGTGTTTGTTTACCTCCACTTTATTTTTCACACAACGATGGAGCACACCTGTTTTCCAGCAAAATCTGAATTACAGGAAAAGGTGTATTGTCGTATGGTTTTAATGTGTTCATGTGACGTCACATGTTTACATCGATCGTTTACGATCTGCAAAACAGCCCCAATTTCAGAGGCAGAAAGACAACAACATTAGCTCGAGGCACGCAGTTTATGTCAATTTTTTTAAGATCTAGAAGGAATTTTAGATAGAAATTTTAAGGTTTGAATAATAAAATCAAAACTGACTTCTTCCAGCAAGAACTTTGTGTTTTCTACCTCTGAAAAACGGTAACATTTTTAAACAGGTCTATAACTTCATTTTTTTTAAGGCAGAGTTATTATGTTATCTTGTTAAAAAAAAAGCAGCAGATTTGACCGTTTCGTTATGAAAATAATGTCTGATAACCTCTACCCGGTCCATTTTTGGCGGACACAGAAAGGGCACCAACCTTTCAACATATTGGATTCACTAAAATGCTATTTACAAATCAGTTCTGTCTATTGAGAATCGCAGTGCTGCTGCCAAATTCGTGCAAAAGTCACGCCAAATATGTTTTGGGATGAAGATAGATTACACCTATTCAGGGCATTCTCATGTCAAATATATTTGGCGTACTCTGCACAAATTCCAGAATGGAGCGCTGTGGAATACAACAGCCACCCTAAAAACAATGCAGGATTTAGTTCTCAACGTTGTTGAAAACAACCATGCTTGCGTGGAAGTATAAAATCTTAATTTAAAGAAGATAAAAATTGAAATTAAAAATGCATGGACCAAAATTCTTATCTTTATTTGCGTCTAATCATGAAACAAAAATCACTTTAATTGAAGATGAATTAGACTGTAGGTATTTTTAGCACCTGTTTGCGCTGTCATACCGTTAACGGGTGATAAATTGCATTACTCTGATATATTTTCACTGTGTATTTTACTGAAATGTACTTTATGTACATTTTAAAAAGAAAGTGTGCAAGAACATTATAATAGCTGAATTACTTTAATGTTTGGCTCAGGATCTCTCTCTAAATAAAAAGAAACAAGAAACGCTCTTACTTGCTTTTGTGAAGTTTTGAATTGTCTTTTTAATTACTTTCCTAAGTAATTTTATCTACAGATTTTTGTTATGTTTTGATTTGTAATTGATTTACATGGTTTAATCTGTAGACAGGAGATTCAATCTGATGAATGGAATTTTATAAGACAAGTGAAAAGTATGGCAGAGTAATGCAATGTATCACCCTTTGGCGGTATCCCACAGCAGTAAATTCTTCTTTTCTTTATTGAAGACCAACGAAAAGCTGAAAATGAAAAAGCTAGCTTTCTCTTTGACTTGAGAATGAATTTACAATAAAAATATTTCAAATTTTGATGCTATTGTGGCGCCAATGTTAATTGGCATTTTCTCTTAAGATAGAGCTGCAGAATTTAACAACGTGCTGCGGAACATAACAACATAACAACCCGAATTCTGTTCTTTTTTCCACGAGCAATGTGTCAACCCTCCCTAATTCTGAAAGCCCTATTTAAAAAAGGCTCTTTCCATTTTTATAAATCTCTTATAGTTGGAAAGATAGTACCTCAAAGTTGTATATTTAACTATCAAAGAGATTCAATTAATCTTTTCTGCTAAGTAAAAAGAGGGTGACAGAATTAGGGAAGGGGTGACAGAAATAGGGAAGGGGTGACAGAAATAGGGAAGGGGTGACGGAGGTACCAAACTGGAATTATGTGTTTTGTCTGCCGACCTAACTTTTTCTTTGTTTTTTAAGCTCGATAGTTTGGCTATCATTTGAATCACACGTTCTATGGGTTTTCCTCTGTATCATACATGAAAGTCCATTTGAGCACTTGTTTTTCGATTTTCTCTGCGTCTGAAAAATTCTAATAAATGCGTTGACTGATTTTAAAGCAAAAAGCTTCTTCTTTCCAAATCTGAAAACAGATTTCTAATATCTTATTCACATCATTTGTAATAAGTAAAAGTCTAAAGCTGTTTGGTGACTTTTTACAATCATGCAAGGGTTGGTATTTTGTGGTTTCAGTGCACGACCATTACTTTTTTCTAGCACTGATATCAAAAGTTGATGCCATTGCGCAGCGGTTTGTTACCCAAAACACTGAAAGTTTCACGTGAATTGCGACCACAGATAATCATATTTTTGAAACATAAATATACTGTGATTGAAGTATACCGCAATTGCAGGTTATCTCGGACTGGCAAAGATTCATAATTAAAAAAATCATGAATTTTGATATTTTTTAAAGATTGTATTGTTTACAGGCTGCTGTTCAGTAAATTTTCTGCTGCTTGTAACTGTTTTTGAAAGTTTATCAAGTTAAATCAGTCTCTTTGCTATTCCAATTTCTGGATTATTGAACCTACCCAGAATCTCCTATAATTCAAACTTTGCTTGTTCCTCATAGCATTACTATGACATGGGGGGGGGGGGCTACTACCAATATTTTCCTCAAAAATGCTAGGGCCCTGAAATTTAACAAAATTTTAGGGGGTAGCTTTGATTTCACGGAGTACCTGTTTTCTTATTTTAAGGTCTGGGGGCTGAAGAAAACTTCAGTAGCAAAGGCCAAGTTGTTAAATGATCCAAGATCTATTTTATGGAACTTGAAAGCCTCAATTCTATGAGATTCAGGGGTGCTTAGTAAGGATTTCCTTAAATTACAGAAGGTGCCAAATCACAAGGGGTATCTTCTAATGTTTGTTCTTTAGGGATACCTATTCACAGGGGGTACATACAAATGTCTATTTTTAGGGGGTACATAGATTTCAGGGGGGACCTAAATTCTGAGGGGGGACCTAAAACCCCAGTCTGAGCCATGTTTGTTCTTTTGAACATCTGTTATAAACTTTTCTTGAGATTGGTTCATTAATTATTTCTGATCTTTGGCGACACAAAATGGTAATGCCCAAAATGTGACAGAGCCTGATTTTTGAGAAAAAATCTTTTGTGGCAGATTTTGGCCAAAACAGCCTGAAAAAGAGGCTTTTTTTAATTAAAAATAAATTGTTTCATTAGATTTTTCTGATTGTTTGCACAAAGATGGACATCTAGATATCCTAAAATGTGTCTAAAACCCAATTTTTAAGGAAATTCTTCTGCAGCTGATTTTGGCCAAAAACTGCCTTAAAAAGAGGTTTTCAGGGATTTTCTAAAGATTAGTTCATTAATTTTTTTCTGATTTTCAATGCAAAGTTGGGTATTTGGATACTCTCAAATTTGACTTGAGATTTGTGAAAAGAGGATGTAAAATATCTAATGAGTCATTAAAAATACAAAGTAAACCATCAAAATATCTTTCAAATTGAATTATTTTGTGTGTACTAGCATTGGACACATAAAAGTAGTTGATGATGCATTTGAAAGCACAAATCTAATGATTTCAAGGCGAAAAAGTGTCACATCTTGTGGAAGTATGTAGTTATTGCATATTCAGATAAAGGAATTCATTGATATGTAGAATTGTTTGTCAATCTTGATTTGAGTGACACTTTCCTTCAGATAGTTTGAAAAAGAAATATTCAAAATAATCTACACAATTATAAAGTTTTTGGGTTGCAATTAAATGTTTATGCTAGACATGGCTACTCCTGTATAAGTTAAGAATGTTTTCAAAACTCTGAAAGAGTCCAATAAAGTTAGACAGCTCACTAAAGAATCTATCATTTTCATTGGATATCTAATTATTCTGTTGTGAAGTTATAAAAGAAATATACACTTTTTAAAACAAATGAATTCAACCCTTTAAAACAAAGACAGCTCCATCATTTTGCATCCTCTTTTCACAAATTTCTGATGTGATGAAATCAGATTTTTGCAGCCAATTCTGGCCAAAAACAGCCTTAAAAAGAAGTTTTTGAGAATTCAAGAAACTATTTTTTAAATATTTTTTGACCTTTGAACTAAACGTGACACTTTTCTACATTTTTTCTTTTGATTGTTGAAGATAAAAATTGTCAAATTGTGAACATCATGCTTACAGATTTTTTATTCTTATTTCTTATTTATTTTCGCTTAGATTACTTTATCTTGATGTTGAATACGAATAGGTCATTTCACAGTTTTTTTCAATCTGATTATTATAACCTCCATTGTTAGATAGGTCCATTCAGCATCCGGCTTGTTCTTTATGAAAGTGAACCAAGTAGAGCTATCCTGGCATCCTAAAAAAAAAACATTCTTATGACCTTCAGCTACACTGGGAAGCTCGATCTTGAAAAACTTTGGCTTAAAGCCTCAGCCTAGTTTTTGCCTGGATTTCCAAGGCAATGATTGATATGGTAAAGAGATAGCAGGCACCCCATCTAAATTTCAAATTATGGTCAAAATTTAAAAAATATTTAAAAAAAATATTAAATGTCTCTTCTCTCAGACAAAATGATGTATTTCATAAAAGTTTTTGAATTATGAATTCTTTCCTTTGAACAAAATCTTTTGAAATGCTGATCCTTTTAGCAATAATTTGATTTTGGGCTGGTTTGAGAGAAATACTTTTTTATTCTTATAAAAAGTTATCACAGATGATTCGTAATTACTATTCATTTTCAGGATTTTGTGTCGCCCAACAATCCTTATGGAAACTTCAATCCTCAGGCAGCAAACTTTATGCAGCAACAGCGATTTGCCGCTTTCCAAAGACAAATGCAAGAGATGGGTGGTAGGAATATGCAGCAGTTTCCACCAACATCAAATGCTGGTAATCAACAAAACACAAGTGAAAATGTAGAAAGGTCTAATTCTTCAACACCAACACCACTACAACAACAGCAACAAAAGCCTGCTACTCCTCAACCAAATGACTCAACACCAACTCCAAGGGAAAAGAAGTCAAAGAAAGGACGTTCAAATACACCCAAGGTTTGTTGCTAGGTGTTTCTTTCACAGAGATTGATAAATATTTTTCAAAAAGATGCTAAATACTGCCAAGGTTTGTTGCTAGTTGTTTCTTTCACAGATTTTGATAAATATTTTCCAAAAAGATGCTAGAAAAGTTATGCCTAGAAAGAAGTGTCATTTTATCTGAATTTTTTCTTTAGACCAACAAGTCTGCAAGTGATTCTACCAATGCATTTCCTGCCAACAGCCTTCCTTCTGTTGATGCTAATCCTCAATCAGCTGCAGATCAAAGTATGTATTATTCCTCTCATTAAGGGGAGGAATTTCATGAGAATAAGAAACTTTATTAGTTTTGGACTATTTGCCAGGTTTGTACAGTTGGTTAAGTCTGAAGAAATCACTAGTCAATCTTTTGTGAAAATGCTCTATTTTGAGGTGTAACAATTTTTGTAATTTTAATGTGTTTCATTTTTGGTGGGTGTCTTTCTATGAAATCTTTTTAAGGAGGTAACTTAATCAATGGAGGAGGGAGTCCTAATTTAAGATGTACGGAATGCTTTATTTTTGCAATTGGACTCCAGGCACTCTCATTCTACAGCAACGAATAAGGGAACTATTTCTTTGGAATAAGTATTTCCATTTTTGATAATTTTCTTTGAACATGAACTTTGGTAACAGCTACTCTTTGGTCTCAATTAGTTGTGTTTAAAAATGTATAATGTGCAATTAATCTTAGGGTTTTTCATATATCTTTTAAACCATAGATAATGCAGCTATGATTGCAGCTGAAGCTGTTCGACTTGCTGCTGCAGCTTCCTCTCGTAAACCTGGAATGACCCCTCAACCCATGGGTGGGCCTTATGGAATGCCAGGATATCCAATGAACCCAGTGCCAGGCATGCCTCCACACATGCAACAAGCACCTTACATGGGTCAGAACTTGAACCAACAGCCACCTGATTTTGGTGCCATGTCTCCTAGTAAAGATATGTTGATGGCTATGAATCAAGGACGTGGTACTCCGCGCAACAATGTGCCACCCCCTCCATACTCACCATTGCCATTTAGCAACGACAGTAACCATAGTGCTTCTGGTTCAGTGAAAGGATCTGCATCAAATTTGGCAAATTTACCAAAAAGCACTCCCAACAAAAATGAAACAAATTCTAACACTGATGGTATGTTCAATTGTCCTTCATTTTTAGTCCTGTTAAATTTTTTAAATGCTGATGTAATTAAAACTTTACTTTCACTTGCTTTCTTTTTGAGGAAACTCTCAGATAATTTTGATTTTTTTTAAACAAAGTTTAGGAGACAGTGTTTGTCTAGACGGATATCAGACATTTCTCATTAGCTGTTTTTAGCTTGTTTAGTATTTAGTTTGTGTATTGCTATTATGAAACATCAGAAGCATGTTGATTCTTGAATCTCTTGAATCAGATTTATATATCCTGCTCAGGTTTTTTATATGTACTCATAGCAACAAATTAAAAAAAACTATCATTGTTCTTTAAAAATAACAATGGTTTTTTTTATATCTTTAATTCCATTGCTATTTTTAGTAGTCAAATTTCTGTAAAGGAAATGTGTCCTATTATGGATTATGACGCTTCAATGTTTTATTAAGCTTCTGACTGTTTTAAAAATAACTTTTTCCCACAGAAAATCCTCTTTTAGTTCAGTCGCGTGATTAATTAATAATAGACATGTATTTACACCTACATGTTGTTGCATTTCATAGTAGAATCCAATTTGAATGAAGAGGCTTGTTTTAAAAGACTGAATTGTGTTTTGAGAAACCCACAATCTGCTTCTTCCCTTTTTCTTCTTCTCCTTTTTCTTTTCAATTTCCCTTTTAGGACAAAAAACTTCCTTCTTTTTAAATTTTGTTTATTTCACATTTTTATCATTATTTTTTATTCAGAAAAAGTCTTGACAGAAAACAATTCTGTTCCAGATCAAACTATTAAGCAAGAAAATGGTAATTTTTTTTTGTGTGTGCTTGCTTACAATTTAAAAGCAATTTACTTTTTCCTATCAAATTCCATGGTTTTGAAATTGGATAAGATTGGCTTCATTCATTTATTATTTTGATTTTTAGACGATCCTTCAAAAAGCAATACTACTTCTCAACAACAGCCCTCGCCTTTCCCAACAGTCAATCACAATGCAGTTTTATCATCTCCACACACACCCTCTTCAAATATTCCAAACAATGCATCACCTGCACCATCTCCTTTCCAAGAAGACAACAACTACATCGATAACCTGAGTCCTTCATGGCCAATCACACCCCTCTCTCCAGTAAGTACTTTTTAGCAACAACCATTTTGACCTTGTATGTTTCAGGGAGAGATGTGAAACTGAAAGGGATCCAATTAGTCATTTACTAGACATTATAGGTTATTCTCGACTATAAAGTATAGTTAAGTTGATTTTCAACACATTTCAACACAACACAAAGTCATTGCTTATATCTCTATCTATAACATACAGAATTTCTGATTATGTAACTCCTTTTATTATATACCTGTAGGCAAAAACGGCTATTGAATAATTATCAATATCCCACCCCTATTATTCAATGATAAAACCCTTTTTTTTCGCGTCGTTGAATATCACACCTCGGTTTGTTAAATCTCAATAACCAATGCTAGCCTATTGAATATCTGCTTATTATTTTTTTATTACAGGATGCCCAAAAGAAGTTAAAAGCCAAAACTCTGCCTAAACAGTTTGAACAGGTATAAATCTCATTCTGCACTGATTATGATTTGTTAAATTAGTTTTACCAGTCATTCAGCACCATTGTTTTGGGTAAAAGCCAAGCCAAACATCAATAATAAATAAAATATTTTTTCAGTAGTTGATGATTGATATCCTTTCGTATTCATCTTATCTTTTACAGTTGTCCAAAGTTTATGATTTGATAGTTGATGAAGAAAAACGAAATTTCTTTGACAAATACTTGGCATTCATGAGTGTGAACGGTATGTAAATTTAAATTTCTAAGAAAAGGGTTTCTTTAGTAGAACCAAATCTACGAATCTCTTTTGATGTATGTATGTATGTATATATATATTTTTTAAAGTCGAGTGTGTACAAAGTAGCATTTATGCTAATAAAGTTCGACACTAGTTTTACAATTTATTACTACTTTGATGTAGTGGATGTAACCAAACCAAGCTTTTTTAATTCCAAATTTTCAAATTTCTTCAAATTTTTCTTGTTTTTGTCTCGTTTACACAGGAACACCAGTGACAAAACTTCCTGTTATCGGCAATAAAACACTCGACCTTTACAGCCTTTTTCGATCTGTTTGTGAACGTGGTGGTATTCAGCAGGTAGGGATTTATTATTATATTTGTGAGATATATTTTAAAAGGCATTAGCAAAAATTGATCTTCATCAAATTTATAGTTATACATCATTTCAGATCTTATAATTGTTTTTTATTCATGATTAAGATGAGTTCTTTGCATAATTTTGGTTGTATTGCTTTTACGTTCCTTTTCCATTTTCAGGTAATGGGAAAACGCATCTTTCGTGAAATCCTGACTGGCCTGAGTTTATCTGACGGTGATGTTACCGTAGCTTACATGATCAAAGAACAGTACATGACCTATCTTCACGCCTACGAATTAAAAGCTAAAGAATCATTGCTCAAACAGTGGGGTCAAAAGAAGACAGTCAACAACGTATTACCGACTGCGGCAAAATCTACAGTGCCGACAATTGCCCTAAATGATTCTTTTCAACCTGATGTAAAACCAGTCCTTTCAAGTGGTGCAGCCATGACCAATCAAAATTCAACTTCAACAACGGTGAGCTCTAGCACACAACCTTGGATGAACAACTCAACAGTGGTACCCACTGTCACCAGTGTTTCAGCCCCTCAAAATACAGCCACCATTAACCAATTCAATCCCAACATGCCTTACGGTTCATTGCCAAACACGCCAGTCTCTATGGGAAACTTCAACCAACAGGGTATGAATGCGTATGGAAATCAAGGTCAAGACATGCCACCTGGATATCCTGGCTATGGAGGTTATCAAAACCCTATGTTTCAGAGACCACCAGGAATGCAGAATTTTGGAAACATGCGACCCGGGATGAACGATCAAATGGCAGCAGGTTGGCCACGCGGATTCCAGCCACGTCAAGGTCCACCTGAACTGTATCCAGAAGGACTCCAAAGAATGCCTTGGAACCAAAACTCTCAGAGACACCCAAGGTCTGCTTTTGCATCACCCAATAACTTTTCGAACCAGAAAGGCAAAGGAAAAATGCCACCAATTTCTCGTGATCCCTTAGAACAAATGAAAATGCAACAGTTTAAACTCCAACAACAACAAGCTCAACAGCAACAGCAGCAACAAGAAATTTTACAACAAAAGATGACGAAAAAACAACAAAAACAAGCTCTGAAACAGCAGCAGCAGCAACAGCAAGCACAACTAAACCAACAACAGGCCCAACAAAATCCAGTACCCCAACCCACTCCGCCGTTCAATCAGCAAACACCCCAACAACCTATGAACAAACGATTGATTGGCCCTGACGCCAAAGCCGCCATGTATCGTGCACGAATGCCGATGCCACCACAACAACATCATCAAGATGTGAGATTTCAAATGGCTCCATTACACAACCTGAAACGCGAATTTACATTTCCTCCTGATAGTGTGGAAGCAACAAAGCCTGTTATACGCAAAAGAAAAAAGCTAACATCCAAAGACCTAGGTATGTACCCGTTGTTTATATAGATGATTTCGCTTGTTTACATCTTATTTATGGCTCTATTTACAACTCTGAATCTAATTTCAATTCTCAAACGCATTTATCATTCTTTCATCTTTTCACATTTGTTAATGACTGCTAAAACTCATTAAAAATGCCTTACAAATGCCTGCCGTTTCTGACAGGCAAGTTATCTTAACTGCCAAAATCATTTCTTGATTAATGACTGTTTTACGTTTTGAATAAGCGAGTCATTCAATAACAATAAACGTCACGGCGAAATCATCTATTATGCAGGAAGCTTTATGTAAGAATAAAAAACTTGATGGTCCAGTTAATTTAATGGAACAATGTTTTCAATTGATAAAAAAACAGGATATTTTTAATATTGTACTGAATTTCTTCTTCACTTTTAGGGCCTGTCGAGGCATGGAGGATCATGATGTCGTTGAAATCGGGATTAGTTTCGGAATGCACTTGGGCCATTGATACACTTAACATACTACTCGCTGATAATAACACGATAACGTATTTTCATTTAAAACAATTACCAGGGTTATTAGACACTTTAATGGACCACTACCGTCGTTCGATGGGTAACCTTTTCGAGGACTTTTCGTTTACCGAGATTCCCTTATCTGCCAAAACTGAAATGAAAGACGAAAGCGAAACGATCGATGAAAAGTTGACAGATCTTTGGGTAGGTGTTTGCAAAAACGCCAAAAGTAGTTACACGTCAAACATCGCTTCAAATGCCATTGTTGGTGCTATGAAAGAAACTTTAAACTCTGGGCGTGAATTTTGGCAGGAAGGAGGTGGAGATTACACGCAACACATACAAACGGCTTTTCCCAATCAGGATTTCACCATCCAGGCCTTTCCGAAGGGGATTCCTGTAGTCACCAGAACGGAAGAAGCCAAGAAACGAAAACTTGACGAACAAAAAGCGAGAGTTAGTCTGGAACCGACTAGTAATCAAATTGAGAAAGAAAACAATCGTTTGATGAAATTGCCGACATCTCCTCTTCCAAAAGACGAGAGAATTTGCGTGAAAACAGAACCTGAAAAAGATTCGTCTAACGCCTCTACGCCTACGACGCCCGATGGAAAAGTGAAAGTGAAACAAGAACCGGATATTGACGACAAAGAGGACTCGGAACCACCCATCGGTTGTATGCAAATCATCGACGATCTAATGCATGAATGCTTGAACGAATCAAAGGATGAAAAAGCGCCCGTTATTACGAAGATTCTGAAAGATCTTGAGTTTGTTATACCGTGCGATGAACAGTATTTGAAAGACTCTAAAGAATTCATCGAGTACTTAAACCGACGACTGCAACGTGAGAACCGAGGGAACGTCGAAAGTGAACATTGTGTAATCAAACAGAGTACCGCCTTTGTCGGTATTCCCGATAACAAGCAATCGTTGCTGCAACGTTGTGTTGCTATGTCCAATGTATTTCGTAGTTTGTCTTTTATTCAAGGTAACGATTCTGTGCTCGCTAACCATTCCGGTTTACTTTCCATATGTGCATTCATTTTACTTTATAAACACGAACACGCGGTTACTGATCATTCACAATTTAAATTGGGATTCGAGGAACGAACTGTACCCAACAATGCGTTGAGTGATGACGTCAGTGACACGTGGTGGCAATCTTTATATTCTATTCGTGAGAATACGCTCGTTTTACTCGCGAACATCGGTGGACATTTAAACTTGAAGCATATTCGTGAGGATATTCGCGAACCGCTGGTGAATGGTTTACTTCATTGGGTTGTGTGCGGTTCTTCACAAGCACTCGACCCTCTACCCACAGCACCTGGTTCTCATGCCCTATCAGCTCAACGCCTTTGTATAGAAACTCTTGCTAAAATGACAATCAACCATCAAAACGTGACAGATATAATACTTTACCCGACCGATAGTGTACTTCAAGAATTAGGAGACGTTTTAGTTCGTCACATGGCTAACAAGAAAGTCATTCCCAGCCGCGAGTTTGCAATTATTTTAGTGGACAATTTAGCGAATTCCGAACGATTTTCAAAGGTGCTGGCCACTCGGAAATCCGCCATTAGAAACATTTGTACCTTTTTATATGACGCAGAGAAGAATACTTCTAATTATCTTTCTTCGGGCGGTCGTGTACAACCTGGGCTGAACGCTGAGGAAATTTGCGGCACGAGTATCAGTTTACTCCGGCGTGCCGTTAACATCCTCTTATCTGTCGCCAAAATACCATGCAATCGACGTACCCTCACTCCATACACAGAAGAACTCCTTACACTTTCCACCTCGCAAATGATCGATACAAGTGTCTTAGCACTGTTGGCTGCTGTCTTGTTTGAACTGGGCGCTTGATCAAAACAAAACTTTTACCAAAATATAGTAGTAGCATATTTTATTGAGAAGTTATTTTTCTTTTTTGATTTTTTTTTTAATTCACGATTACCAACCGTTTCCCCTGGAATAAGTCGATCTTGTAAAAATGATATTTGAAATTTTTCGAATCTCAAGATTATGATTTTCAAGTGAATTGAATTAGCTGCCTATCCTGCCCTTACACATACAGTAGGTCTCTCTGTCTCGTTGAAAATTTAAATCTGAGTAGACAATCTTTTATCAAGTGGATGGCTAATGAAGGGATATTTCTTTTTATATTTATGGAATAAAAAGGGTTTATTTCAGGAAATAGGTATAGTCATCGGATTTTGTATAAGTTTTTATATGTATGAAATTGTTTAGTCAATTTAGATGTTGCCAAATATTAAAATAAAGATTTACTTGGATCTCTATTTTCAAATTTTCAACAAATCTGAAGTAATCTCCTTGGGGGAGGACAAAATATTCGTGAAATCCTGCTACACGGCTGAATGAAACGTTCAGACGGATGACGAAAATGTTGTTTTCTTTAAACTCTAATTCGGCGAAATTTGCCTTTCACCACGGACTTGTGAATTTAAATGGACGTTCAACGTCTTTTGTTGAATTTTTGTTTCTTTGAACCATCCGTATTGGT
>JAUJPO010048696.1:0-15801 GCA_032270745.1 Tiaropsis multicirrata
ATGTAGAAATGATTGGCCTAACAGAAAATGTATAACACGATATACTTTAATGGCCTGTATAACGTTCAAATTAACATTTAATGCATAATAAATTACGAAAATTCACTATGGACAGAGCCTTAAAGCATATTAAAACGATGATTTAGAACAAAACAAAGAAATGGCATATTGGAAGCAATTAACATCTTACTACACCACAGTTAGACTAAACGACGTCAATATCTAATCAAAACATTTTTAGCACTATCTGTGATAACTTTGTAATGACTTGTTAAGCAAGAAGACTAATTTCTAAAACTAATTTCTTCTAGATCATGCCCAACAACGTCTTGTGTATGCTAGGATGTTGATTCCGGTGAATGTTGATGTCTAATGAATCTTGATGGTGTAATGCCGCAGATACATTGCTTTAGAATTAGTTTTTCGTTTCATGCGCCACAGCGCCCGAGGTGGATACAGAAGGTACTCAGAGATTTTGACGGAGAGTGTTGACTTCCATTTAAGGAAGATGAGCAATAAAGCATTGCACTCTCCGTCAAAAGTTTTCTCTGGCTACTTTCTGTATCTGTCTCTTGCAACCGGTAGACTGGAGTAGTTTATGACGTAATTTTATTCGATATGACAAAATTTATCAGCAAGAGTAGTTTGTTTATTCTTGTAGTTTTTTTGCGTACCTAGACTTTCTTCATTAATAATTCCAATCGTCTAGATATGCTACACTAGACAATGAGAGAATCAAACTTATTCGAAAATATTTTCAATCAAACTTTTTTCCAACAACATTACCGTTTTATAGATTTTGTTCCAGATTGGGTTCACATTCATAATAAAAAGATGGTAGATTTCAAACGTTGGTGTTTGAAACGACGTCGCACTGTCACTATTTATTGCATCGTGACTTTGATCATTGGTTTAGAAGCTGGTTTGGCTGTACCAACAACATATTCCTACTTGAAAAATATTTTGAAATTAGCAGATGCGACAGGAACAGTGGGCCTAGTAATATCAACATATTGGTTTGGTTCTTTCGTTGGAAATTTCATTCTTCCAAAAATGACTGATAAAACAAGAAAGATCAAAGAAGCAATTCAGCTCTTGTCTACCGTAGCCTGTATTGGTAGCATTGTTTACATGCTTCCGCTATCTAAATATAACCTTTTTGTTGGACGATTTTTACAAGGTTTGTCGGACGGTTTGATATCTGTTATCAACGGCGAAATTGCTCGCGTCTATCCACAGGATCAAGTCACCAAAATGATCTCTGTTTTTACTGCACAATGGTATTTTGGTAGTCTTGCAGGACCTGTCTTATCGACACTCTTAAATAATGTAGACTTTAAACTTTTCGGAATAGTTCAAATATATGTTGAAAATATTCCGGGGTTAATTATTGCTTGTTGTTGGATCGTGTGTTTTTTGTTGGTTGCTTTTTTAACTGATAATCTATCAAGGGAATTTGATTTAAAGAGCTACCTTCAACATCAACAACAACAACAACAACAACAACAACAACAACAACAACAACAACAACAACAACAACAACAACAACAACAACAACAACGCGTAGTGGGCGAAAAAAATACGAAAGTAATACTGGTAAATGAAAATGCAGATTACCACCAAAACAAAACGCTGTCACTTAAGACACTATTTCAAAAGCAGGAGTATCTTTTCATCGTAATATCAACCTTCATCTGCGGATCCTTTAACGTCTATTACCTTTCTTTGCAGATGTCAGTATCGTATAGCGAATTGATTCCGTCATCCAACCGATACGTTGGATTAACCTTTGCTTCTGCATCAATCACTATGTTAATTGTTTTGTTCATCTTTGGACGAATCAACACTGTCCGACAAGAAATCTACTTCATAGCTATGGGTTTATGTTTTTATGCTTTTGGCTTTCAACTATTCCTGGTTGCGCACTTAGTCAGTGGTCAAAACAGTATTGAAGTTGGATACACACTTATTTTTACCATTTCTTTGCTTTTTGGCTTCGTTGTTGGTGTCGAGCAAATCTTTTTTGTAACTTTACTTACGTATTTGATCCCGTCCTCCACGCAAAGCTACGCAGAAGGTATACGTCGATCAATGGCTAGTTCTGCTTACGTACTAACGGGATTTCTATTTGTGTTTATCGAGAATCATTTGATTTGGACTTTGATGTTTTTCACGCTGATTTCGCTTTTTGGTGCATGGTATTCGATTCTTAACATAGAACGTTATACGAAATTGAAATCTTTGTAAAAAAGATTCTTTTGTTTAGTCAGATTATATACTTTATTTGCGGAGGCGGATACAGAAGGTACTCAACATTCTTGACGGAGAGCGTTCACTTCCAAATAAGGAATATCAGGGTCGGATACAGGAGGTAGGCTATCTTATTCACGGAGAGTAATTAGTTTCCATATAAGGTAATATGATAATTAGAGCACTCTCCTCCATTGGTTAAAGCCTACCTCTGCATCTGACCCTGAAGGTATACACAGGGAAAGTTAAATGCACAAGTCTTACTCTCGCAGTCCTCTTTAAATGTTTGTATGTATTGCTCATTTTGATCATAGCTGTAGATATACATTCTAGTTCCAGTCCCCCCAGCATCAAACACGATACCAAATCTTCCTTGCACTTGGTCTTTCATTTCTTCATTGTAGTATTTTGTTGAAACACCTATTCCTACGGCACCGAAAATAATGATCAAAATGGCGACGAAGATCAAAATGCCATATTTCCAACCTGAAAAGTAATAGATTGCACAAAGGTGTAATAGGGAATTTTAAAAGGGACTTTTCTATAAGCTTTAAAAATCAAGAAAGATCTTTTTCTCCGTATTTGATTCCCAAGAGCCAAAGTGCTTTATATGGTGAGGATGATATTCTGAATTGGAAACATTTTTCAGCACCTTATAAAAAACGTTAACATGAAAGAAATTACATGTAATGAGGTCTTTAGTCTTTAGTATGTAAAATTATATATACATAAAATTTGTATCTTGTCATAATTTAATTAGTGTGAAACTTTTTTTTTTTATTCTAGATTTTTTTGAGAGCGAAGAATAACGTACAGTATACGATTCCAACGAGTCTTTCGATGGCAAAGAAAGTTTGAATGGATGGAACTTCCTCATAAGAAGTTTTTCCTATTTTCAATATCATTTCTTCACCAAGTCTTTTTACGAGAAAAATAACTTTCAGCCAGTATTCTCCGTTGATAATGTGAACACATCTATACCATGAATTTTAGTCATAAGCCAACTCTCTAATTTTTTCTTCGACCTAATAATTTCCATATCTTCCCTTTCCTTTATTTCTATAATAGTTTGAATAATTGTTTACTAGAATCATATTATATAGGAGCTGTGTAAATATTCAACAATAAAATTATAAAAATTAAAATAATGTAGATAATTTAAAAGGCAAAATTTGTTTTGCTAGCAAATGGCTCATAGGCTTCTATCGATCTTTTTCATATAAAACTCCAGGGTGGTTTTCAAGACACTTTCATTCATTGAGAAATACGGACCTTTTACGTCACGAATATCAGTTGCCTCTCTTTCAAGATGTTGCCAAGGTAATTAATTTTCATAGGGATTTTTTTGAGACTTTAAAATGAAAATCTATTACTTTGATTAGAATTCCTCGAGAAATGATCACCATATTAATGTGTTTAAAACGAGGAGGCAAGTGCTACTCCCAATGTTCCTATAATATCTAACTTTTCATCGTTGCGATGCGCAGTATATTCCATGAAAGCGAGGTTACGCAAGAGGATATTTAGGACCTTAGACGCGTGTGAGTCAGCCTGTACATAACTCGTCTAAACAAAACTTGTAAACGAAAATTTATGTACAGGGCGTGTAAGGTCTTAAATAGCTCCTTGCGTAACATCGCTAAAATGTGGATGAGAACATCACGTCATTTTTGCTTAACTGAAATAGCCAAAAAGCCGGAACTTGCTCCGTTTCCGTTAGGAAAAGTTACGTAATGGTAAATGACGCTTGTTTGAAAAGTTTGAAATAGGATAAGTGAAGATGAACTAAACTGCTAATTTAAGCGAACGAAATTCAACTTACCATTTTTGTAAGCCACCATTTTTCTTTAGCAATATGTATTCGTGAAAAAATACGACAAAATAACTAGTATTGGTTTAGTTTGAGTTGTTTTCCTAGAATGCTGTTTCCACTCCTATTCAATATGTTTTTCGTTGTATTATAACCTTGAAGATTTTCCTACTAAATGAAACTAAACGATGTAAATAAAACATTTCAAACATTTCAAAATGGTAACCAAGGCAATGCGTTGTTTATCTTCTCTTCGCAGTAGTAATTCACTCAAAATTGCATATCTGTGCCAACTAGTAATATTCATTTGAATGTGCCAATTTTCTTCTTTGAACATATTTGTGAATATAAAACTTGGCGTTTTGGAATTAATAAAAACTGTGATTTGAATATCCATACAAATTGAAGACTAATAAAACATTGCAAATTATTATGAAATACACTTTAAACTGGACAAGAACTACATGAGTCACAAGAGACTTTTCCACTGGGGTGACGATTTTCTCCATTGAGACGAAAATGGGCTTTTTAAAGCGATTTTTCCACTGGGGTGACCAGTAAATCACAGGGACAGGGGTGTTAAACCTAGCTTTGAGGCTGAAATCGAAAGCTATAGCTCACTTCTCACTTCAAAGGCTGTGTCGACAAGCAATAAAGCCAAAAATCAAAATTGGAGGACGCCATAAACTCAATATTGACGACACAACACTACGGTTCAATAACTGTAACACTTTCGCCATTAAATTCACTTCGTTTATCACGTTTATAAGCTAATATTGACTACGGTAATTAATTAAAAATCCACTTATAAAAATGTGTTCTTGGTTTTATCAAATTTATGATCTGAACATCGCTTTTAATCTGGCCTCGGTGTAATTATGTGTGAACGTAAGGACATAGATTCGTTGGATCTCTATAGTGAAAGTCTAATAGCTATGAATAACGCCTCGGCAAAAAAAATCTACTTTACTCTGAAACAAGTGAACCGTTTAAAGTCGCAAAAAATTCTTATAAAAAGAATTAAATTTTAACTTGATTACATTTTAGACAGGTGAAATATCTGATTTTTTTTTTATGTTTACATTTGCTAACATGGATACAGAGCAAATTCCAAACAAAGAAGAGGAAGATTAAACTTATTTGAATCATATGTGACTTGGTCGGGGCTAACAACTTGTTTTCCCTATACAGGTCAAATAATACGGGACTTCTCTACGGAAACATCCCAAAAAGCCAGGTTAGTGGCAAACACCCGGATATTTCCGATAAAAGATTACATAATAGATGTCATGAATTTAATAACTGTAATTGGACACAGAAGGTCTATAGAAATCAGTACAAGATGAACTAGAAGAAAAAGCATTTAACAGGAACAAAGCCACCATCGACGCAACATTTAGTTCTATTTCTCTTGTTTACCTGGCGAAATGTCAAAATACAAAACAGCAAAAACTCTGCAGTCAGCATTAAAAAATACACTTTGCAACTGTTTTTGAAACCAGTATATACATGGATTCATAATTAGATGAGAACATCAAAATATATGCATATACCCATAGGAAACCTCAATGGTAAAGAAAAATACAGCAAGCCCACTGTGATGTAACTTCTCGGGATTTCAACAAAATAGAGTATTATCTGCATTGATATGGTTTGCCTAGCCATTGACAGTGCAATAGAAAGAATTGCTTGTGTCTGAACGGCTCATTCATATGAAGATTATAGCGAAAGCAGAAGGAAGCCGTCTGAGAAGAGTGCTTTTGAGACTAGCAGCTAAATTGACTTCATCTTTTTCAGTAAAATTTAACTTTGCCACCAAAAGTTTCAAAAATTCAAAGAGATATTAATATGACAAAACCTAATAACAATAACGTTCGTTCAGAACGATACTCAGCCAAAACGTATCGTAAAAAAAAAAAGAATTCCAATCATTAAAAACCTGAGAAAAATCTTTAACAAGTAAAGAAAAAAACGCACATGATTCTGAATTTGAGAAAACTTACAGAAAGAGGTAATTATCATACCATAAAAGCTTTCATAGCTTACACACAAAAGCAAGGACCAGATCAAAATGTGGATATCATACTCTTGAATTTCGATTATCCTATTTATGATGCCAAACAAATCAATCAAATCGCTGTTAGTTCTTGATTATCTAGAGCTCACACTGTTTAAGTTGGTTAATACGTATTCTTGCAGTACACCGATGTTAAAGAAATACACGTTTCTTTATAAGAACAAAGTATATAAGAACATAAGGCTTTGGAGAATCAAGAGTATAGAAGTAAGAACATTTTTTTCATTTTGATTTAAAAGTTTACATGATTTTTTAATGAAGAACATTTTAAGGCTTGAAACCAAAAAAACTAAGAACATTAGAAGAATTTAACCAAAAAGAAACTTGACTGTTAGTACTGAACTAAATATGCTTCATAAAACATTAATAAAACTGCCAGGCCATATCACGAGGTTGAGGACCTGCCAATTTGAGACCAATAAAGTTTTCCGTAGTAAAGTCACTTAAACAAGTTTAGAGGACGAGGCACCGAGACAAAAATTGGTCTCTTTTATTCAAGCAATTTTTACAGACTTTTTATACTAAACTATTTGAAACCCTTACATGATATTGTCTGTAATCACCAACTAATCATATGAATCGTAATCATTTGAAGCAAAACTTAAACCTCAAACGAGGGAAACACATCATATACTACTTCTTCTAGTGTAGCTTATACTCTAAAAAGTCCTTCAAATACAATACTCATGACCGCAGACACTTGACATCGAGTGTCAAATTGACATTATATTTCGTCGTTTTACTTTATTGAGAAATTGACCTGTCAATATGTAGCAATGGGTAGTTTTACTACTGTATCCATGATAAGTAAAACATTATACAACAATAATCTATTGAGTTTTGTATCCTTCTTTATGTTACGTGTTTTGTTTTATGATGTGATAATCCAAATGTAACGTTAATCGTGCTTTTTGTAAGATCAAATCTGTGTAAATACAACCTATCAAACTATATATAAAAAACGTATTTACAAAATCACCAGTTATAAACAGCCTGTTTCTAAAATGAAATGAATTATTCACAATCAGAAGAATGCAATTGTCCGCTCAGTCATCAGTCTAAAACTGTAAGGTTGACTTTAACTTAAAAACTGCAACCCCTTGAAACTAAAGAAGAGTGAAATTTTTACGCCACTCTAAACCAATCATCAGTCGAAAATCCAGTTGAGAAGAATAACGCTAAAACTGTAAGGTTGATTTTTTGCTTTAATGTTTTAAACAAAATAAAAATTGGCTGACCTGTTCATATCTTGAGGTTTTGTTGCACAAAATGATTGCCACTTACAAAACAAATTAACGTCAGTGATTTGTCATCATTATTACTCATTATTTTGTCATTATCATATGTTTCCCTGAGGGAATAATGATTTTCTGGCAACAAAATTATTTCAATCTGCTTAGTAAACAAAACAGTGATTTTCAATTATACCTTACAGACAAGGATGTGGTTTAGTAATGTAAACATACACATTTAAATCGATTTGGCAAAGAAAAATCATAGTTTAATTCCAGAAAAAGAAACCTAAATTGTTTCGTGTTTTGAATATAACTTTGCCGAAAAGCTGTCTGAAAATCTTTTTGTCTGTATCCACATGGTCGAAGTTTTAAAGAGATAGTTCTGAGAAAAAAACCGAGTCAGCTTTATATCAAAATATAGAATTTCATCTGCCTTCTGTTTCCTGTTAGTTATAACAAATTCCTACTCCATAATAAAATCCTACATTTTCCTACATCTCAATAAATAAAATCAATCTTTTTATAAAATAAAAATTGTAAACGGCTGGCTTCGTATAAGTAGAAAGAAAGTGGGAGATGCAGCAAGAGCTGGAATGAGCCCGTCTATTGGGGACCTCCAAACAACGTCATTAATACATTATAGATATGAACGTCAAAACAACGTCTCGTGTTTACTGAGAGAGAACAGTTCTGCTTGGACTAGTCTTTCGGATAAACGTAACTTTTGGTAGTTTAACCTAGAAGTTTAAGAGAACTCAACTCAAACTAGTGAGTCTCTGGTAATTAGATGGTCTTTGGTTTGACCTGTCTTAGATTAGAAAGGGAATGATTGAATTAACCATTGATAAGATCGAGCGGTGGAAAGATCGTGTGTTTGAAGCATGGCCACCAAATTATGGATAAACCTATCCATCTATCATCAGCATTATAAAATTCCTGCAAAGCATAGAAAAATAATAGAAAAACCATATCTTAGTTGCTCTCCTTTGTTGTGGGTGACTGGGGCTCTCCATCTTCACGCTTATTGTCATCGGGCTTCATCGCAGGAAAGAAAAGCACCTCCTATAAAATAAATAAGAAAACGAGTAAAATTCTATCATTTGGCAGTTTGATAATAACGTAAGATGACGTCATTTTAAAATAACATACTGTAACACCTACACCATATATTTTCGCGGGAATAAATTTTGAGAGCTCTAGTTAGATTTATTTTCGCGAATAAGCAATTCGAAGCCGTAAATACGCTCGTTGTAAATACACAGTATTTTTTGAAAAGGCGACATTATTTTTTTGCAAAGTTTGAAGGATAAGGATAAAATAGGACAGCTGGATCAAGATCAACCAATAAACTCACCTTAATATTATTTGAATCGGTGAGGAACATACATAATCGATCAATACCCATGCCCCAACCAGCAGTCGGTGGGAGACCATACTCTAATGCTGTACAGAAACCTTCGTCATAAAACATGGACTCGTCGTCTCCTGCTGCCTTGTCCTATATAGATGAAATTGTTCAATAGTTTCTTAAGAGTCAGTTCTTGATAGATGACCTTTTTGTTACAGTGGAGATTTTTGTTGCCAAAATTCAATTTATATTACGAGTTACTTTTGGTTTGATACTGAAATGGCCTGGATGAGCTATAATTTGATTTCTTGTAGTTTTAACATCACGCCCAGCATGAAAAAAGCTCTCTCTATTTGATTTTGTAATTAATTAATTGTCATTTATACCTTGGCTTGATTTGAGAACATTTGACGCTGGACAAGTGGATCGTTTAATTCAGTGTATGCATTGCAAACTTCTTTACGACACACGAATAATTCGAAACGTTCAGTTAATCCTGGTAGATCGCGATGCCTAAAAACAATACGCAGACATGTGTTCACATCAGTAGAGGTATATTATACAGAATATTACCAATATAGAGTACATATCCATCTCGTTTCTTTCACGCGAGATCGTAATAAATGGTAAAATAAATTATAAGTTCATTCCGCAGTACTAGAATTTTTAGCAATGGTAAATCATACAATAAAAACAACGTTGGCACTAGTTTGGTGCCGACACAGTTTCTCGGAATTCGTACGCGCTTCGCGCTACGGTGAATATTCTTGTTCGACAAGAACCTTTAAGAGTAACGTTTATCTCACTTGCAAAAAGAATGACTGTTTGTTGGGAATGAAAATTGAGAAAAAAACCTAATAGATAAATACCATTTAGCGAGTGGACTCATGATTTGTGGGTGATCCATAATAAAGGTTGGATTGACACATTGGACCTCCAGGAAATCACCAACCAACTACAAAGTAGAAAAAAGTACATATTCTTCAAAAATATTTTGTCTATGATATACAGCACTCAAAGGATTTCTGCGATAAACAATTGATGAATTCTAAATTCTTTATTCTTCGCTTTTTAAAGGAAACTTTGTTTGTCTCATTACGTAATCCAACCTAATATGGATATCACCCAAGTCATATAAGTTTCATGCTAGAAGAAATTTTAAACAGCAAGATCTTCAGTACAATATAGCATAACATAAATTAAAATAGACTGGCTCGCTTGAATTTAAATTTGTTAAACTCAGTAAAACTCTCAGTTCAATATAAGTGAAACCCTCAGTTCAATATAACATAAATGAAAATAGACTAGAACTGAAAATATGTCAAACCTTGTCGAGGAGACGAGCAGTGGTTCGTGGTGAGGAACAATCTACTCCATGCTTGACACAAAGATCATCCAAATATTTGCGTGCCTCTACAACGAAAAAGAAGAAGATCAACTATTATACAACTAGAAAACACAAAAACATAACAAATATTACTATAAGAACAGTAAGTATAAAGCAAGTAATTTAACATAAGGTAAAGAAAGCAAGCGTTTACATATCTTTATCTGCGGCCAGAGGGGGATACAACAAAAGTTTATCTGAACTTTAGGGGTACCCCTTTTTCATGGTAAGAGGTCTTGGGGAGGCTGAAATTCTTAGGGGGGTACCTAAAATTGTTGCTAATGCCATGACTAAGAATACCACCTTGAAGAATGAAAAAAAACAAATCTCTCTTACAGTACATACCTTCAGTGTTCAGGTCCATGTCTGCAGGGAAGGTGAATTTCAATTCTTTTTCTAATTCTGACAACATGGACATCCTTCTGAATGGTGGTGTGAAATCGACTTCTAATGGTTCACCTTTACCGCTTTCTGATTGGTCAGGATGGAATTTGATTTTGTAGCTGCCAAATATACTCATCACCATACCTGAGAAAGAAATTCGAGCTATATAGGCAAAATTTTAACAAAAGAATCTATTCAGATTTTTATACAGTCAGTCTTGATCTACAATTTTCTCTTTTCATCAAAAAATTCTATTTATCTCTATTTATTCTATTCTGCTTATTCTGCTTATAATTTAACTTAGGCAGTGTGGTTTGAACCCCTCTAAAAAAAGAACAAAACAATAAAAAAACTTCCAACCCAAGCCACTTAAAATTCTCAACTCCCCTAAATCCTGGGGTGTGCCCACTATGTTGTACATAGTTTGAAGGTGGTAAATGTACTGGTTCGAGTTAAGATTAAAGACAAACGTTAAAAGTGCAGTCTCGTTGCAATCATACAATACTTGTCCAGAAGAATAACATTAACACACCTGACACCATTTCTTCTGTCATTTTTAAGAGATCATTGTAATCAGCATAAGCCATATAAAATTCACAGGTAGTAAACTCTGGGTTGTGAGTCATGTCAATACCCTCATTTCTGAACTGACGGCCAATCTCATAAACACGATCTATTCCACCAACAACAAGCATCTAAAATGAAGTATAACGTAGATTGAATAAACATAACAACCTTTGTTTTTATTCATTATGAATAGAAATTAGTGCAACTCTTTAGTGACAAAAGAAACAGCAAGAGCAGTGAATTCGAAGTTAGTTTTCTTGTTAAATAGAAAGTTTTCTTCCCATATGTTCTTGAAACAAGTCAAATAGATTCAGGCTAGAGCACTAGGCTAACATATTGATACTTACTTTGTGGTATAACTCAGGAGCAACACGCAAATACAAATCCATGTTTAAGTCGTTGTGATGTGTAATGAATGGTTTTGCGGTGGCTCCTCCTGGAATCATATTCATCATAGGTGTCTCAATCTAGTGACAAAAAAGAAGATAGAAATACACCCTATCACCAATTTTTTTTTACTGTTATCTCAATGGCCTTAAGTGATAGAGAAGTTGGTCCCAACCCAACCCATTCACATAAACACTCCTCTCTCCCTTAGAAAGTACGAAAGAAATACCTCTTAGGAGACCATCATCTAGATAATTCAAAAAATCTTGCGATTTGACACCAAACCAACATTCAAAGAAGTGAGGAAAAGACCCCAAAAAGTTTATCTATAATCAAGAGATATATCACCTCTAAGAATCCCATTTGGTCCAAAAACCTTCTAACGTAATTGATCACTCGGCTTCTTGTGTAGAATTTTTGTCGGACATCTTCATTTAAAATAAGGTCCAGATACCTTTGACGGAAACGAGTTTCCTAAAAAAACATTTAAATTGATTAGGTTACATTTTTCTTAAAAGTTTGTTTTTTAAGAGAATAAAATTTGTATTCGGCTCTGTTAACAAGAGTAACTTTCATTTCGGCCTAAGATAACATTGAAGCAAGACAGAAGCAGGATGATAAAGACCCATACTTTAACTTGGCATGTAGATGGGAAAACTCAAAGTAGTTTGGCTTACTTTATCTTTAAGTCCAAAATGTAAATGAGGCAACATATGTAGACAGGGTGATAAAAGTTCGATTTGTGAGGGCTGAATACTCAATTCTCCTTTCTTGGTTTTACCTAAAAAGACAATAATTCAACAATATTATTTATTGACAATAAATTTGTCAAAAACGAGGGGCCAGTTCCTTCCATTTCCATTTTCTTTTTGTGGTTGGTTATAATAAAGCTAACAAATAAACACTAACCTGGGCGACCTTTTACACCAACAATGTCACCACGTCTGATTTTGCCATGAACGTATCCAAAATCTTGCTCTGAAGATCTAAGTAATAGGAAATTAGAATTTTAAGTGCTTAGGAAATTAGTAATTTTAATACAGTCTATTCGAAGGTCTACATCAAGTAGATTCATGATAATTTACAACAAGAAGAAAGCTATTATACCTTTGATCAGCCATAATTTGAATTTTCACACCTTCTCCTCTCAAGTCATAGAAAATCAACTTAGGACCAGACAATCGTTTTGCATGAATTCGACCTGACAATAGGAAGTATCATTTTTTAAGACCAAGACAATTCTTTAAAATTAGTACTAATAAGAAGTTTGGCAAAAGAAAACAGTTTTGAGATTGATAGCATGAATTAATACAATACCTGCAACTGTTACACGGTCATCATGCCAAGTTCCAGCTTCAACAGTGCTATATTTTTCAATGAATTCTGTCAAGGAGATGGACACGTCAAATTTGTGGGGATAAGGATTTTCGCCTTTCTTTTTGTAGTTTGCAACAGATTGTTGACGGATTTTGTAATATTGGTTTGGATCGAGGATTTCTTCATCTTCAACGGCTCCACCTGCAGTATCTTTCTTTGGCTTTGTTGGTTTTGCTTCTTCAGTCTATCAGAAGGGAATTCAAAATACACTAAGAGCTACATAGAAGGAAATATGTGACGTCCCAAGCAATTTGAAGTACACGAAAATTGGGCCGGCGACAAGCCAATCTCTTTTTAGCCGGCCATCGACTGGCTGATCAGCCGGCTTAGCCGATTATTTTTACGCAAATGACGGTTGATTTGGTCGGCTGATTGGCCGGATGATTGTCCATTTAATTTTCAGAATTTAGCCGGCTAATTTACCGGCTTCATTCTTTATTGTTATTTTTCGGCTGCCGTACGAAAAAAGTAAACGAGAATTTCATGTGATTGATGAAAAGTACAGCTTTTGCAAATTTATGTTTTCATAGAAGCAGTAATATAAATAGTTTGATGTCTCATGTGGGCCCATACTTGCTCTTCCAAAACTTGATTGGAAAACTGTTTATTCTATGTACAGTTGGGATCCCTTCCACTAGACACTCTTGTATAAAAATAAAAAAGGCCTGTCATTTCGCTCATGGAGAAAATGGTCAACCCAGTTGAAAATTAAATGTACTCATTCGCCTCATTTAAAAACAAAATTCAAAACAAAAACCAAAAAAAACTGAAATGACACTTTTTTGTAATACTTATATTATACGAGCAAAGTGCAATGCTCTGTGTAGGGTAATCCTCAAATTTTGTTAAAATTTAATTAATTGAATTCTTATCAAATTGAGTTATCGAACTGTATAAATGAGCTCATCAGTTGAAGATGATATGTCAGTCTACAAGGTTTTTGGCCCGGTCCGGTTTGGACTTCTTTAATAACCTCTCTTGACATTGGGCCATGCTATTAAGTTATAAGCATCCTCTACCGTTTAGAAACTCGTATGATTTGAGAAGGTAATTTGGTGTAATTACCACAGTGTATATTTTAGTTTGTGGTATAGTAAAACGTGATAAAATTAATTATCTTTGTTTTCTTTTCCCATGTTCAGTCCTAAAGAGTTGCAACTGTACATGGTTGGCTCGTAGCAGAAGTGAGTCCCCAGGCCTCAAAAATCAAAACTTTGAAAAAATGAAAAAAACACCACCATTAACAAGATGTTCCTGACAAGACCTATGTTGGATGTTATGGAAGACAAATCCTGTTTGATATTTGTTATACGTTGGATGCTGTGATAGACAGATCTTGTTTTATAATATTGTTACTGTGGATGCTGCAAGAGACAGATCCAGTTTCTGGTTGATATTGATAATAACTTTTATATGTTGATATTCGTTTCTTGCTGTTCATATTGCTGATCGTTTGTGGTTGTTTCATCTGATCCTGTTTGGTATCAAGTGCATCCTGTTCAGCATCATCTTGTTATTCAATTGTTACCTTTTGTTCAACCATACCACTTGGAGTCCCGTCCGCATAAACTGGTGAGTCAATTATTTATTATTCAACATTGGTAGCAGAGGAAAATCGATACCACCACCGGAGTTCTCTGAGTCCCTGGGCTGGACGGATTACAAAAAGGAGATCAAGATATGGCAAGCTATAACTACACTTGAAGACACAAAACAGGGACCTGGTTTATACTTGTCACTGAAAGGCAAGGCCAGAGAAGCTGCATTGGAGTTGGACATTGATAAAATTAAAGGAAAGGATGGCGTGGAACTCATCCTGAAACGACTTGATGATTTATACTTAGAAGACACAACTCAAACTGCTTACCTTGCTTATCAGAATTTTGAGACATTCAAACGACCAGACACCATGCATATGAAAGACTACCTTGTAAAATTTGAGCAATTATACACAAAAATTAAAGACCACGAAATGGAGCTTCCAGATGGCGTCTTGGCATACAGAGTTCTAAATTCTGCCAACCTCACAAACGAGCAGATGACTCTTTGTCGAGCAACGATGGCTGATCTTAAATACAATGATATGGTAAAACAGTTGAAGCGTTTGTTTGCTGACGCAATCACATCTGTTCCGTCAACGCCTGCTCAAGCTCAAGCCAAAGATGAACCTGTCTTCTTTAACGACAGTACTGATACCAATTCAGTATTTTACGGCGATTCCAGAAGAAGGACATGGTATCGTGGCAATGGAAATCGAAGAAGAGGAAATTTTAATCAGCAACCAAGGAGAGGAGGTAGTGATGACAAAGGCATGATGAATCCTGTAGACCGAGAAGGAAACGTAACAAGGTGCAGGATTTGTGAAAGCAAATATCATTGGCTCAATGATTGTCCAGTGAAATCGAAAGGCCCAGACAAAATCACTCTGTTTCAAGCCAAGAATATTGAGAACGAAGAAATTAAAATATTTGTTGGGGAAACCTTGAACTGTGCAGTCCTGGACTCTGGATGCTCTCAAACGGTCTGTGGAAAGAACTGGCTGAAATGCTTTCAAGAGAGCCTTGATAACGATGCTTACATTACAGAGAAGTCTTCAAATGCAACCTTCAAATTCGGAAATGGAGATCCAGTTCAATCAATGAAGAAAGTTTCTCTTCCTGTCAGTATTGGACAACGAGAAATCGATTTGGAAGTAGATGTTGTAGACACTGACATCCCTCTATTGTTATCAAAGGCTGCAATGAAGAAATCGTCCACAGTCATTGACTTCAATAAGGATACAGCTGTTATGTTTGGAAAAGAACAAAAGCTTATCAAGACAACATCTGGACATTATGCAATACCCCTCACCAACAAACGAAAATTTATCGAAGAAAGTCATCATGAAGAAGCAAAAACTGTGTTAGCGTGTCTCATTACAGCTGCTCCATCAGAAAACGACATAGTGAAGCTTCATCGCCAATTTGGTCATTGCCACGA
>JAUJPO010048707.1:0-15799 GCA_032270745.1 Tiaropsis multicirrata
TATCTTTATGTTTTTTTTTCTGTCTGATCATCTGACCTTCACTGTTAGGTAGGTCCATTCAGCATGTGGCTTGTTTTCTTTGCGATTCTTTAATTTTGGGATGCAAAAAAGATTGGCCCAACAGAAAATGTATAACATACTATACGTACTATACGCAGAAATTGACATTTAGTAGGTCTGAAAGTCGGAAAACAAGGCGTATACTGAGCCCTTAACGATAATAAATTAGTTCAGACTAGGTGCTATTATGAAATTATTCTAATTTTCTTTTTGTTGTTATTGTAGGTTGACAAAACGGTTGAGAAGATCAAACATGCATGTCAAACAACCAGTAAGAAGTTGCAAGCTTGTATGCAAAATAAAGAAGGCGAGAGCGAAAGAAGTAGGAAGGTGAGGGCAATCCTTAAAATTTTATTTTGGTGAGGATAATCCGTAAAGTTTTATTTTGATAAGGGGAATCCGTAAAGTTTTATTTTGGTGAGGGGAATCCGTAAAGTTTTATTTTGATGAGGGGAGTCAGTAAAGTTTTATTTTGATGAGGGGAATCCGTAAAGTTTTATTTTGGTGAGGGGAATCCGTAAAGTTTTATTTTTGATGAGAGGAATTCGTAACGGTCGTTTTTTATTGTTCCATTTTGACTCCGTGTGACAATATAAGTAAGTAAGCTTGCGACTGCAGATCGAGGGCGACCCGAAGGCTCCCGATAGCTATCTACCCGAAGGTAGAGGAGGGCGATACTGAGTACCATGCAGGACAGCAGAGAGTACCAGTTTTCAAGTCTTTGATTGTACCCACAACCTTGCGAACGGGAGACGAATACTGACAATATGACTTTAGAGTTGAATTGTTTCTGTTCCACCTTTTTCCATTTATACCCCCAAATGCCACCATTTTCCATTTATTTATCATAATGTGTTCTAAAGTGGCAAAAAGTAATTATATTTTTGCTACCTCAATTTACATTGATCATTATTATGTTATTTGTGTCAAAAGTGAAGCCAAATAAAAGTTTGTGTGAAATGGGGCATTGAACTTGTCTACACCCAGCTTTTGCTTTCCTACCAATAGAGGACTATGACATCATACCACTCACCACAACAAAAACAAGAGTTTCTTTAATGCTTATAAAGCTGGGAAATGGCCACTGTTTGTTCAAAAAATGACGTATCTTGCTGTGATTGGCTGAAATAATGGGCTTTTTCAGAAATAGTCCGTATCCCACTGTTAAGAATATAGGATATCCAGGGGGTTCCGAAATTTTCAATATCCTAGGATATCCAGGGGCTAAGAATCTGAAGACCAAGGATATCCAGGGGGGTCCGAAATTTTCAATATCCTAGGATATCCAGGGGCTAAGAATCTGAAGACCAAGGATATCCAGGGGGTGGGAGTTCAAAAGTTTCAATATCCTAGGATATCCAGGGGGTAAGAATTTAGGGACCAAGGATATCGAAACTTTGCTTTGGGAAATTCTGCACCCAATGACATTTATATTGTTTTATATACCATGATAGTAAAATGATAGTAAACATTTTTTGAAAAGCCTGGGGAGGTCTTGCCTTAATAAAACGGGACGTATTCATTTTTAACTCCTTTGCGGTTCATACTAAACTCGGCAATATTTCGTGATTTCTTTGGAAGTGGAGACTTTAAGGCTAACTACCTCTGATTAGAGAGTGCTAAAATAAAACAGGACGTATTCATTTTTAACTCCTTTGCGGATCATACTAAACTCGGCAATATTTCGTGATTTCTTTGGAAGTGGAGACTTTAAAGGCTAACTACCTCTGATTAGAGAGTGCTAAACACTTCAAGTTTTTTAATGATTTTAAAATTTTTATCCATCAGAAAAAATTGAATCAACTTTTACTTGGTCAAGGAATGGTAGAGAGCTCTACAGTTTTTGGAGACGGCTCAATTTTAGGGTAAGACAGCTTTGTTTTGGATAGATTTACTCTTGAAACTAATACACCCCTGTGTATGACCTACTGAGATCCGCCCCACTGGTCACCCAGTGGAAAAATAATATGGAATAACAATACTTTAAAGGAAGAAACTTTCGCGAGGTCAAAAAAACGCAAAATTTTGGGCTTTTACTTTCGCGAATGGACCATTTGACTATATTTTGTGAGAATTAACTTTCGCGAAAAAGACAATTTGAAATTTTTTTTCTTCAATGATAAAAGGACATTTTTATCTTTAGTAACTTACGATTCGAAAATAAAAACCCTTCATCAAAGCTTGCTTGCTTGCTTTTGTATTTTAAATCCCTCAAAACAATAGATTTTTTGAAAATTCGAGGGAATTAACTTTCGCGAATGGACGTTGAGCATTTTTCGCGGGAACTTTTGTCGTAAAATCGCGAAAGTTTCTTCCTTTTAAAGTAGTTTTTTTATGACCCCACTGGAAAAACATTGCCATTTCACCCAACCTAGTGGGCTTGGAAAATTTGACTTTTACCCCCATTGAGCTTTTGTTACCCACTGGCGGGGCGCAGAGACTAAAAATGTTCTGTCAACTGATTCATTTAATTTAATTGCTCCATTGAAAAGGATCGAATTGGTGCACCCAGCAGGCATATAATGTTTAAACGTATTTTGACATTCTGACTGTAACGTCTCTATGTTCATTTTTACCTTTCAGCAATGTACTGTTGACCTCAGGCGAAACTCAAACAAGCATCGCTTCAGAACTTGCAATTTGTGAAAGTGAAATTGACGAAAGTGTTCTGGCACCTGTCAACAAACTGTTAGAGGTAAGTAAGTTTATAAGGTAAATCGGGTTGGCCTAGTGTCGGTGGCGGCCGTACAACTGGAAGAGTCTACCCCTCTCTCACTAGCAGTAGACTACTGGGTGGATTTAGATCGAGGCGGAGCGCCACATCTGTCCTCAGCTCCCAGTATCTGTTTTGTGCTACTCATTCGTTTAGTGGACGATGGCCGGGATCGAACCTCCAACCTTACTATTGCGAGGAGAGGACCCTACCGACTGAGCTAACCGGCTAACTGCTTTGCTCTGTATATAAATGAGATGGATTAAATCGTCCACTCAATCAATCAATCAATAGAACGACTCCAATTCCCACCTGAATAAATAAGCCCCAGCATAACCATAACTCTTAACCCCCACCTTACCTTAAAATCAACACCGAACTCAACAAAAAGTCCGTATCCCCCTGTTGAAGATATAGAATATCCAGGGGGTTGGGGTTCAAAATTTTCAATATCCTAGGATATCCAGGGGGTAATAATTTGAGGACCAAGGATATCCAGGGGGGGTTCAAAATTTTCGGCACGGATATCCAGGGGGGTTGGTGTTAAGAAAAATCGACATCCTCAACAGTGGGAATATGGATTTCTTCTGAAAAAGCCTAATAAAAAATCAGTTATTAACCTCTCGTTTCGACCGTTTCTTTGGACGTCCACGATATTTGCGAAACTTACGATCCCAACGTTTTCGTTCGAATTCTTCTTCTAAAGCTGCGCAAAAAAAAAGAATAAAACGTTAGTTGAAAAGTCTTACATCGTGCTATCGTGGTGGGGAAAAATAATGTTATTCTCAGGTAAGTTTCTTGTTGTTTTGGGCAAAGGTCTACCAAGAACAGTAAACACAGCCCCACCAAAATAACTTAAATTAGGGTTAATAAATTAACCTAGGTAAGTTTTTTTTTTTGCAGTGACTAGAGAAACTTTTTCTATCATTTTGCATTCCTCCAATAAAAATAAATTCACTCTATATTCATGAAGCATACAGAGCGATGTACGGCTTAATACGGTTTGCGTTTTATTTCCAATCTCTCAAAAGGAGATACAACGAACACGTAGAACGTCTTTACTTACTTCTTTTTCTAGAATGCGTGACCAACCCAAGATTCAACAAATAGTTCACTTTCTAGAAATTGAAAACACAATAAGAGAAGTGATGGTCAATTTAAAAGCAATGCTGAAAGAAAGTGGCAGAGGTCAGCCAATCTGTTTAATTTTTGGGGGATTTAAAATTCGTGTTTTCGCCCCAATCGAGAAAACACGTCGAATAAAAAATAAATGAAGCCATCTAAGCTTCAGTCTCATATGAAAAAATAAATCACGAAAATCTTTCAGTTTTCTGACTTTTAAGAAGCAAAAAATGAATCAAAAGATGAAGAAGTATACCTCTTCTGGCTGTTCTATTTCGATGTTTTCTTTATTCTCTTCTTTGATTGGTTGTTTCGTAGGAGTTGGGGGAGGGATGACGTCAGGAGCAGAACTACTCGTAACACTCTCCTGTTCGTCCGAACAAGAAGGTGATTGGCTGATTCGATTCATGTTGGCTAAGATGCTAGCTGCATCCAATTCGCTTTTAGAGTTTGGTAGTTTACTGTTTAACAGCGACGTGATGGAATTGGCTTGATGTGATGTACCTAAATAAAATAGTAGTGATATGAGCGTTTAAAGAATATGCACAATGCTAGACTAGAGGTCCGTAGACTTTTAGAAATAAGCTCCTTCCTTCAAAGTTGATGTAAATAAAGTCAGCTATTGCTACCAGGTGCGAACAGACCACTTTCAAAAGCAACGAGTGGGGTTGAGAGGGAAGTTATACTGTATTTTCGCTGATTTTCAGCCATTTAAATAAAGTCTACAACCATTTGTCCGACATCGTATCAGCATCAATTGAAACTTATATTCATGATATTCATGACGTAATCTTTTATACGGAAACATAAAAAAAGACTAGTTTCATTGCTAGAAATCCAACCCTAGTGGCAAACACCCGGCCGCTTTTGCAGAATGATTCCGTATAAAAGATTACGTCATATGAATTCTCTCAACCATTTGGAAGGGTTAAGGCTAGGGTCCGAGCTAGAGATCGGTTCTTCTGCGATCCAAACTGTGACAACTAGTGAATTGAGACAAGTAGTGACGTCAGAAGTGACCCCTCGCTACCGTGAGCAGAAAAACCCAAAACCTTCCAATTTGATTAGGAAACCAGACCACGTCTCTTCAAAAAGTACCCGGATAAAAAAAAAGACAGAAGCCAAAATCCCTTTGTTTTGCTGGAAAAGATTGGTAAAAATTTTGGACATTACCATTTTGTTTTGGATGAGGTTTGATGTTGTTATTGTTACACTCCAGGCCTTTGAAAATTGGCATCTTCTAGAAAAAAGCAAATTGTACCATTTAAAGAATTCTGAACATTTCTTGCTAAGAGACTTTACGTTTAGGTGAAGAAGTTTTGGCAGAATTTCATTTGCATTTTAGATTTCTAAATTGACAAATTTCACGGATGACACCTAAAACCATTTCTTCCCTTTATAAGGTTCTTTACACGCGGACTAGATATTCAATTCAACACAGAATTCAAAACACAACGCGCAATTAAAGAATTTAAGACTAATTAACACCACTACTAAGAAGCCCTGACGGGTAACAGGGCCAAAGCAAACGGACAAATTCAGCAAAACGTTTTGAATATGTTTCCATTCTGGAAGTTGGAAATAGTTTCCAAAGCAAAAGAACAGTTGTAAGCAACAGTAGGTGAAAAGATTTTTGAAACATTAAGCAAGGTAAATAAGATATAAGGACCACCAAAAAAGCGACAAAAACGTACCATTCTCGGTGGCTCTTCTTTTTCGTGGACAATTGGTTTCTTATCAAGTGAAATACTGTGTTTACGACGATCTAAGAATACAAAATAATAATATTGTATGGTGCCGTGGTACAGTGGATTTCAAACCTGATTTCTGTACGGGAGATCAAGGTTCGATTTCCACTTGCGGGCTGTTCACTTGGCAAGTGAGCGAACCTTTGCCCGGGTCAACCCATGTCATGCAAGGGGAATTGGGTAGTCAGCAGGCCAAGATTGCTCGGGATGCTAACTAAAGAGTGTCCATAGTTGCGAAAACGGGGCAAACCTAACTACAAGAAAGATATGTGAAAATTTGCTAAAAGCTCTCTAAAATGTCTCTCTACCGTTTAATATAATATCTTCGTTTTTCTTGCGATAGAGATCGATGGAAGGTGGGCGAATAACACTTTCTTTTTTATCCACACTCTCTCGGCGTTCTTCAAACCGTCTCTCAGCTGCTTCAAACTCCCGCGAACTCAATACACCATGCTCATTTCGTCGATATGCTTCCATTAATCTCGGGCTGACCGGTGGAGGTGCGCCACCGTACCTGTGGAGAAGTTCACTCGGTGCTGCCGATAAAGCGTGCGGGTGGTACGGGTCCACCGGAACTGGATATTCCCGGCCGTAATAAAAGTGCGGTGGAACGTAGACTTGTCCGTGTCCCGGTTCCTGGTAGAAAATAATTATCGATGTTATAGTAATTTCATTGATTTGATTGAATAAAAATAAACATAAAAAAGAGCGATAGATGAAATTTTTTCTCACAATTTTGGTAGATTTTTCATATGGTTTTTTCAAACAATATTTTCATAGGAGCATAAATCCTCGTTTCCAAAGAAAATATCCACAAGACAGAAGGCACATATTCTTACCTTGAAGGGCGGAGGATGTTCGTGTGTTCCATTTATAAGATGACGCCTGTATTGTTCGTCCAACAGATGGGGCGGTAAACCAGCAAATCCACGATAGTCCATTCCCCGCCTTCGTAAGTCTTCTTCCAGAGCGTGGTGCGGTGGCGGCGGTAAATGTTCTTTACGCTGCGTATGTATGGAAATGAATTGGTTTTGAAATAAAGAGTGGAATTAGCTTTGGAGTTAGTTTAGAAGAATGGTTTAACCCGGGGGAGGGGGGAGTTACTTGAACAAAATCGTATAGGATCCCTTTTGAAAATGTGAGAAAAACATTTTTCAGAAAATTTGAAATTTGAATTCCCATTTAGGGTCAGAAATCTGCAAGCAGATCCACTTACTTCACTGAGCAGCATTGAGTTCCGTAAGTTCATCATAAAAATCATACAAATCTGCGTAAACTTTGTTGTAAGGAGAAAAGACTCGGTCAGAGCAGAGTGAACTTTTTAGCCAATCACAGCGCTTCAATCCGGCGAATTTAGGGAAATTTCGAGAATTTTCAGAGCGTGGTGCTAGTGAAATACTGATCTGTTATAAGATTAGGTCAAGATCGATAAAATATAATTTTTCAAAACCCATAAATCTCAAGTGTCTCATAATAATTGAAGTTGAAATAATTATGCATACATCAAGCGAATGTCGTCTCATGTAAACATCTTCACGAAAACGAGGATGTGGACCATGTAACCCATGGAAACCATGCGGAGGATCGAACGGAAGATTGGGTGGACGGCCGTTGCGTTCATCATGCGGGTGACTTGATTCTTGACCGTGCACCGGACAAGAGGTCTGGGGTCCATGCACGTGACCTCTAGCAGGAGGAAAAGAGGAGCCGTAACGTGAAAGCTCTGTAGGCGACAGCGAGTGAACAGTCACTGAATTGCGTGGTGAAAAATGTAACGAATTCATTGATTGACTTGATTTTACTATTTCCTATGATGAAAGAAAACGAGAAATTTTGGTTAAAAAAATTCCAGGTTTCAAAAACAAGTCAATTGCAGCAAATAAACTCCAGAGGATGAATTAGTATGTGTGTTGAAGTTAATTTTAAGCGCATTGTCTGACCTTAGGTCGACCTATGCTCAGAGAGGGTTATGTTTTGAAAGTGTAAGAGAAAGCTAATACGTATAGGAATTATGGTGAAGAAGAAAGATTATGAGATATTACATTTTGATGTTATTATGGTGTAATGAAGAAGTACAAGTTTAAGATTCCCTAATGTAAATTTACGCAAATTAAATTCGTTTGATGTGTCAAAAAAAATTACTTCCGAGTCCCAAATAAAGAGCACTACTAGTGCTACTACTCGTTCCCATACATCGAAAGACATTAGAAACCATATCGATTAAAAGCAGTACGAGGATTTTTAAGAAACCGACAAATAACAACAAACTCGATCTTAAGTCAATATAACAGTAAAAGAAGTTATTTCTAAGAACATTTTGAGCTATTATCTGTTTTTCGTAAAGGATAGACAATTTATGTTCTCTATTTAAAGTTCACGAAAGCTTCTTGAACGGGTATCTAGTTTCAAAAAAGCTATTAGATCAATTTAGTGTCAGGAAGTGGAGAGAGGAAGCTAAATTTTGTTCCAACTTAATGAATAATTTGTACATCTTTTTTTCATGTAGCTTTTAAAATTCTTATAAACATCTTAATATGATAACGTCGTGTGGTAATATTTGTTTTGATTCAAATTTTGAATAATGAGGATATAGCATTTAGAGTGTGTTTTTGAGAGTCCTTAAATGTTATGTACACCGTATACAAGTGCCAAAGACAAACAGTGTAAAAAAATAGGACGCTTTTAGTGACGGCACTTATCTTCTTAAATTACAGACTTTGTTTGTTGTCCTTTGGCTGGATGTAAACACAGAAGAAGGCTTGAAAAAGTCAGGCCAAAGTTAGAAGTTAAAGAACAAAGTTAACTTTGCAGCCAGTTTTCGATAAAAACAAAATAACAAATGTTTTTAAATTGTTCTGAGTCATTCCTTCATAAATTGAAAAACAATCTCAAATAAAACGATCAACGATTGAATCATCGTTTTATTGAATAATGTAATGTAAATTCACCTATCACGTAATTAATTTCCTTATCATTTGTTTCGTGATATAATGTGACAACGTTTACGAATCTTTTAGTGAACAACTTGACAAAATTAAAAATGTTTCCACGATTTTTGAAAAAACAAGGTGTTAAGCCTTCCCTCTGAACAGGATAATGTTTTCCTAGCCCTGTTCTGTGTTATTTTATTCGTATAGTACAGGTAGTCATCAATAAAAATACTGTAGTAGAAAATGCCAGATAGACGCTTTTCTTACAATACAGTTATACGTTCTATGATGCCCTAACAATAATGCCATCCTAAACTTTGTGCTGATTTTTCAAATCTTTTTGCCAAATACCTCACAACAACAACACATTCAACAACAACAACAACAACAACACATTCAACTTGAAATGGATAAACACTATTCCTTAAACTCAAATTTAAATTGTCGATGAAAGATACGAAGATAACGCTTTGAGAAACGTGCATATTTCCAAACATCTCACAACAACCACACACAGGGAACAGTTACACAGTATTCATCTTGAAAGGAAAAAAAAACACTTAAAAACATTTTTAAACTGTTACACCTTGAGAAACGAACGCAAGTATAATTCCAAAAAAAAGTAAAATCAACATGTCTTCTACGACGTTTAGAAGAGGAGAGAGAAGTATCACAGCTTATACTCATATCACATACTTGTAAGATAATGTATAAACTATCTATGCAGGATACAAATCATTGGACACAAAGGATCCAACTCCAAAGCAACAGTCTCTCTCAGTTCATTCTCAGCTTGTTGGATTTTCCACTTCTAGTAATAACATTTTTAAGCTCACTTTTTTTAAATCAATTTGTACCCTCTGACAAAGAATTAGAAAAACCCTTTGATATAAAACAGTGTTAAAGGTTTCTCTCAGCTAGTCGACCTTTTCAACTTTTTTTTCTTTCTAAATGTTTCTTTGTGATATTAATTTTTATTTTCTCTGGAAAGTCAAACTGAAAAAGCAGATAATACATAGCACTAAATAAGCTTCTCCTCGTGTTGTTTAAACACTATTTCAATGTATACAAAAGTTCAAGAGAAAGAAAAAAGCTTCAATTTCCTAATTATAACTTTGTAATACTCTTATCAGCAAGCTGTTTTCTACTATATAGTAAGATGGATTGGAGAGCCAAAGCAAAGCAAGTGATGTGTCTGTGTGAGCGCATTAATCTAATTAACATGACATAAAAGAACTGATGCAATTATGTAATATCAAAATTATCATAACTGTAATAAGAACCAACGTTCAACAAAAATGTTTTGGGTAGTAGCGAGCAGACAGACCAATTCTATTTAGCCAATTTTGTTGCGAATTGATCTTTGGTCGAGCACCAAAGAAACAACTCATTTCGAGTTCCTACTACTGTATATATGATTTGGTAGGGTTCTAAAAACAAGAGTTGTTTGAAAAACATGTGGCTATTAGCAGGCAACCCACACCGACAGCTTTGTTCACGGGTACCATATAGTATAGGACCTATCAGTATTCTATGTATTTAAAGTTCATTTCCTGCCTCCATTCAATGTCGGTCATAACGACCATCACAAAATCACCATGGAAACCCCAGGAGACAAAAAATTAATAACAAAGAAAATATGGGAATCCTTTTCCTTCTAAAGTCAGTGTCCAAGCATGGATGTATATAGTCCAAGTAAACATTTTCTTTAGCGAAGAAAAAAAAGGGAGGGGGGGGGGGGAGAAATGAAAAAAAGTAAAAAGATCTTCACACAACAACAACAAGAACAGAAAGATAAATCAAGTTTTCAATAAGAAAGTGAACAAGAAGGAAACATCTTAAAGAAATGAAATAAAAAATGTAAATATATATGAACAGAAAGAATAAAAGGCTTCTTATTATTAAAAATCAAGTAAATATTGATGAAGAGCTTCTTGTGTGAACAGAAATTCTAGCAAACACACGTGTATTGATAAGTAGAATTTTATCCAAATGGATCAAATGGATGAAAACAGATAATTAGATTAAAAGACTAGTTATAAAAACAATATTTAACCAATATGAGTGAATCAGGTAGCTACGATGACCAAAAGTCCTGAAACTATATGCAATTTTGCGGAATATCTAAAAATGGTTGGAAATGGTTCCTAGGATAGGAGTATAAAGACACGAAAAAACTTTTCTTGGTGTTAAAATGGAAACTTTTATGGGTCCCTTGGGCTTTTGGTGGTAATTTTAAGGAAAATCATAGAAAACCTTATTTTTTAGAACTTATTAAACCATATCTCTAGTTCTAGTGGCTAAAACGTCATGAATCTTGGTTATCAAACATGTCACAAGGATTAACTCTATGTCATTTATTTTGTTAAGGAAATGCCTAAATAATCCCACCCATATCCATAGCTACCTGACTATTATACAAAGTGCGAAGAGCGTATGATGCTCGGATAACATTGTTCCACTGGGCTAATCAAAAATTATAGTCATTAGGTTCCCTTGTGCCACTAGCTTTGCTATCTTCATACCCGGGGGGAGGGGCACCTAGGCAAAATCGGGTACGGGGCGTGCCGCCCGTCAGGGTACCTTTTTTGAAGGTCTAAAGGTGTCTGACAGGGCCCCCCCAAAAAAGGTCTATTCTTTCGCCCCTAATGGAAAAGAATGGTCACCCCAGTAGAAAAACCAATATCCTCTCACCTCAGGGTAAAACAAAGAAAGACATCCCACTGAAAATATGATGAAAGAGCAATAGAGTTTTATGACCCCACTAGAAAAACACTACCATTTCACCCAACCCAGCGGGTTTAAAAGATTTGACTTTCAACCTATTGAGTTTTTGGTACCCACTTCCACTTGGGCACAGAGACAGGGGTGTATTGATTGACTCATAAACTGAAAGACATCATGATACTATACGGTAATGTGCCAGTTAAATCAAGTATACGTACTTAAGATTTGGTCCCGGGACCACATAATCATAAAAATCAAACCTTCTTGAGAATGGAAGCAAATTCGGACCCTAAAAGCTAAACATAAAAAGGCTTTAACTGGGTCAAAATAGATGAACATTTCAACAAAACCCGTACTTACTGACATGGCCTGACATGCCACACGAGTTGCTATTAAAATAACAATCAGTAATGAACTGTTTTTGAAAAAGGTCGATTATTGTTCTTGAAAAGAGCAATATTGAAGGACTAAAGACAAATTCTTGAGAAGAATTCAATTTCATGTGAAACATCTGACTTTTGCTTTATAGAAACTATGGTGCTGTTTCACAGGCCCGTCATCGATTCAGAAATTCCAATATTTCAAACATGAACAGCCTGGAAAAACGTATGAAGATAAGTATTACACATAACTCTGACTGACACTTGAAAGACCCGAAAGCTTTCTAAATACAACAAACCCTCCCTCTCTCGTGTACAAATCGTTTTGAAGAAATAACCCAGCCGAATTGACTAAAATGTATACTACTGCGAAGGGAAGTCAAGACAATGACAATACCTGAGTGAACTAAGCCATTTTATTCACTCGTTTATTCAAAAACAAACTTCCCCATAACATATCCCAATAATTATAACTTTCTGGGAGAATGTTATCATGTTCCCTTCTATTTCCCTTCTCTCTCAACGACAACGCGTATCGTATTTTACGGTGTTGTTTTTCTTTGACACAAAATATTCTTTCTGTATCACTTATTCATCACCCATAAATAATTACAGTAGTAAATCAACGGGCGATGAATGAAAATGAAAAAGAAAGATGCATGCCAAAGTGATCCTCTCTGTGGTCAATCAAACATCCTTCAAAACCATTCACATATTCAGACCGTGTCAATAAGAAGGAAAACATTTGATTCATCCAGTTCCTATTCACTGTTCATTTCAAGGCAATATGGCGTTAGACGTAATTGTTGTATACACCAACCATTGAGGTTTGTAACATTTAGAAAGATGACCAACTGTTCTGCACGTTTCCATTTGCAGGCTTACATAGATGGGATACATCCGATTTTTACCCGACTCGAAAGTAGACGGGTCACATTGGATTGATTTTTCTTCAAGATCTTGAAGAAATGCTCTGATTGGACGAAATCCTTATTGTTTTTTATGCGCGAGTTGAAATTCGTGCGATTTGATTGGTTTAATTTATCAACTGTCATTTTAGTGTTGAATTCAAACTGCCAATGTTACCATACTAATTTTTTCTCACGTGAGCTTCGTGAAATGGGTAAAAATTAGTATGGGTCCAGACTAGCAGCTATAATGCTATAATGTCTACCCTGACTTTGAATTTTCCTCCAAAGTCTATCAATAGCCCCGGAGAAGGGAATTCGAACCATTAAATGTACGTAGGGGGTAAATACTCTCTGGTCTCTAATAGACGAGATTATGGAATAGCCGCGAGGGGGGGGGGGGAGTTGGAAAATTGTTTAAAAAACTTAATTGCTGGGGGAGTTGGATTAGCTGGGAGGTTGGAAATCTTGTATTTCTTTCTTCTTTTTTTTTGGAACTCAAATTTCCAATTTCCACCATCTGGTGGTCAAAAAGCTAAATATTTTGATTCCATTTAAAAGTCTCGCGGTCTCGGCTTTCTAAAGCAACAACGGAGGCATATTAGCTGAGAATTAAATGGCTTTCGAGCGATGACCTAAAGACTGAAGGTCCTTAAAATGGCTTTTATGGACGTTCCTTGTACGTCATGCGTCCTCTAAGTAAGCAAAGGGTAATTTGTTTCAACCACAGTGCACAGATACCTTAAAATGTCCATTAGGCTAATTTTGTTTGATTTTCTTTTATTTTATTTCAGACGCAGTACCAATTCGTGTACAATATGTTGCGGACATATTTGGAGGGTTTCGAAAACTACTGGAATTATAAAGACTACAAGGCAACCAGATCACCTCTAGGCTCTACTTCAGCTTGATGGATGGATGACTCTCCCATACCCCTTCGCTCTATGTGATATCCACAGTATGTTATTATGACTTCCGTGTGTGACTCTCTTTACCTCTATGCGATGCTCCTAGCATGTTAATATGGCTGCGGAAGTATGTGACTCCCCATACCAAATCAACACAGAACGTCTTTTTAACGTCCGTATCAGCGTCACTCCAACGTCAAAACAACATATGGACGTCAGATAAACATTAAAAAGACGCCACATGCTTGATGGGTACGTCTATGCATAGCATATTAACATGACTTCCATAATGGATATCGATGTTCTGCGGGAGTGTGTGATACTTTGCTATTTTGGTGCTCCTATTCTGTGGAAAGGGGAAATTGTCCATTTTTTGGAAGAAAACTATACTTATGTCCCCTTGATGCAGCTGCAGCTATCCGACCGTTCACTTCGTTTAATAATAACATGTTCAGGACAAGGTTTAATTTTTTTCTTCGAGCTGATCTGATTTGGAAATGGGGAAGGATATTGGTAGACATAGGAAGGAGAACATCCTTTGTAAAATGACCATCGAGGGACAAGAAGAACTTTTACCACTAACTGTGCGTGGATTATAAACACGTCATCTACATTCTACAAAGGATAGCATCAGGGCGTTTATCCAGCAAATACAAAACTTTATTTTGACGTCAGAACAACAACCATTCAGCGTCAAAACATGTTATAAGACACGTCAAAAAAAACTGTATTGAAAAATATGTCATTTTGAATGTTGGATACTAACCGAAGATATTTACATTTTTTGTGTAAACTTTTTAAATGCCTTGAAAGAGAAAAGCGACGAAAACTGTTTCACTAACACAGGCTAAACACGTAGGCACACAGTAGTATTCCAACATTGTTTCAACGTCCAAATAACGTTCTGACGTTGAAACGACGTTGTTTGGACGTCAAAACAACGTCCCGTGCCTGCTGTGAAGGAATGTGTTACAAACTGATTATTTATAATTATGATAAAAATTATTGTTTAAGAAATTTATACGAAACATTATTTTGGGACTTCCTTCTACGTTTGTGAAATATAACACCGTTTTATATGCAGGTGTTTTAACTATGGGGAATTTGAAACGTCGATTTTGTTGTCCTTTTCAATAATGGCAATGTTGCGCTATAGTATTTGCGCTATAGTATTATTGGAGAATCTATTCTCTCTAATAAAGGTCGAAAATGGCCTAGCTTTCAGTAAAAAACTTCCAGCGGATACAAAACATATTTCCAACATTGTTTCGACGTCCAAATAACGTTCTGACGTTGAAAAAACGTTGTTTGGACGTTAAAACAACGTCGTACATAAACCATATATGTCTCAATTTCCTGCTATATATATACCAATTTTGAGATTGGCTTACTGACAACGAATTTATCAAAAATGAGGGAGTACTTTTAGGGGAATTGCTTTTTTCACATATGTTTGTCCATAATTTGTAGTATATATAGTAGAAGCAATATTTTTGTTGTTTCTGTTTTTTAATAAATTTTATTTTTTATTATATAAAAAAAAATTTATATTGTGTAATGTTATTATTTTATTGCAACTCGTTAGTTCGAAATATTAAACGCATTTTTTTATATAAATACCTGTAAAAATAAGTTGAGTTTCTGGTATTCAGCCAGTCATATCATAGACTATTTTAATAATCTATGTTTTTAACTCAGAAAGAATCCGAGCGTCGATTAACAAAAAAACATTTTTCTGACTTTTCCGTGGTTATTAGCCTGGATTATTATCATGATAACACGACTAGCCTGCTAGTCTAGTCATATCCATTTAGAAGACAAATTGAGAATAGGATAGCATCTGAGCTATTAATCTCCAAGCTGATCTACTCCACTAAGTTTTGTAAGAGGATCTGCGGAGGTTTATCAGAAATTTCATACAAAATCTGTGTCAGCTATTTTGTAAGAAGAAAGACTCGGCCTCTAGCAGAATGATTCTTTTAGCCAATCACAACGCTTACGGGAATTTTTCATCCGTCGAAACGGATGAAAACATCAAAGGGATATATCCAACCTCTTTAGATAATATATCTCACTGCATCCCTTGCTAGTGAAATACTGATCTGTAATCAGATTACTGAGTTCTGTAATGAATTGTGAATAAACTTTCTTTTCGAAATCATCAATCAACGGTTAATGTTGTTGGCAGCATGAAAATATAAACGACTGGAAGTCCATCTCCTTTTCTTTCTTTTAAGCGAGCTTGTTTGCCGCCCAGTTCAAAGCTTACGATTAATAAAAACCGACAAAATTCCGTCATGTTT
>JAUJPO010048718.1:0-15797 GCA_032270745.1 Tiaropsis multicirrata
CCCCCCCCCCCCCCCCCCCCCCCCCCCCCCCTAGAACCTTAGTCGGAACCCTGGCTATAACTTTTTAAATTTGGTTCAGCATTTACCAAGTTATAAGCTTTTAAAAGTAAAAAATACTCGTCAAAAAAGGGTACCAAATTTTGAAGCAATTATTTTCAAAATAGTACTCTTTATTTTTCAATTCTTATGTAATTCAGTGATATCCAGATTTATGTCTATTTTAAACCGTCAAACTGGCTTTAATCTTATCTTTTTTAAACAGCGTACCTTTGTTAGGTTGGAGTAAAGTTCAACCAAAGAGTCACAAAATTTATCAATATCCTAAAAATGAAAACAAAGGATATAAGTAACTCTTATAGAAACAATAAATAATTTTCCATGAAATATGCCACAGGATAACATTTTTATCGCAAATCGAAAGTCTAATAAAATTAGATGCAATTTGAACATTAATTGTGACCTTCCACTGGATTTATGGTACAAGTTATTTGCTGATCCTTATAAAGATCACGCCCGCGATCCTTATTAAGGATCCTGATTTTTAATTAAGGATCCTGATTTTTAATTAAGGATCTTGATCTTTAATCAAGGATCATGATCCAAACAAGGATCAGTTGATCCTTAATTGGAAAATAAGGATCACAAGGATCCTTATTAAGGATCACGATGATCCCATTAAGGATCAGAAAGATCCTATTATGGATCATAAATCGATCATATTAAGGTTTACAAACCAAGGCAATTTCATTGCAAAACAGCTAAACGCAAGCAAGCACTGAAACATAATTATTGTAAAGTTCTGCTGAGTATTAAACCACCAAACAAGTAATCCATCGTCATGTATGTATTGCATTGCAAAACAAACAAAATTTATTTCAAGATATATCTGAAAACTCAACGTAAAAACAGTTGAACAAAGCAAAATAATTTCAAGTCATACAGACAAATAAGGAGTTTTATTCATTGAAACTAAATCTAGATGCTTAATAATACTTCTTTAGTCAGGGCGCAGTTCACAGTTGATAGCTGCAAACAAGGATCACGAAATGATCTTTAAATAAAGATCGAGATCCTTAAATTACGAATCAGATCCTTATTTAAGGATCACGATCCTTTAAAGGATTTTTAAGATCTTTATAAGGAGCAGCAAATGAACTTGTACCACAAATCCCGTGGAAGATCACAATTAATTTCAAAGTAAGGTGAGGGAAATTTAATTTGTTGCTCTACAGGCAGATAATCAGAAAAATATGAGTTGGTCAGTCGGTAAAATAAAAGTATTAAGAAAACAGAGGATAACCAAAAACCCAACTTTGAAAAGCCTTTAAAATTAGACGCAACTTAAACAGTAACCAACAAAGAAATAGTCAATGCAGTTTCAAGAGATTTATACCTGCGTTAACAATTGATCGGGGTTGGCAACACGGCTATCCAAGTTGCTCATTTTGTAATAAGTCATGCCGCTAAAACAACAAGATTAATTAAATTTTTATTTTAATTTCTAAAATACAAATCATTTCATCATTGCGGTGACTTAAGGCAAGACACTTTTTTCAAAAGAGAAATGATTACTTCCTTGTTTTTTATTGCAAAAAAAAGGAAAGATATCAATGTTTTCTGACGTTTTTGTATTTTCATATCGCGAACAAACTCTGCTTATGTAAAAGTGATTTAAAAAGTGTTAATAATACTTCAGTTTTTTATTTTTAAATAATTCATATTTAATTAATTAATATTTAATATAATTCATAGAACAAGCACTCATAATAAACTTCAGATAGTTAATAGTACCTTAAGTATTCCTTTTGAAGTTTCAATGTCAGTCTTGACCGGAAATGAAGCTTTAATTCTGAAATTCCATACTAGAACAAAAAAAACACTGTCAGAATTAAAAAAACACATCTAGTAAACATATTCTACTCAACAGAGAAATCACTCTGATATTTCATCTTCAAAGAATGTTTACTCTCTTATTAATCAAAATATTTGCAGTTAAAATTAAAGAAAATGCAAATCCCTGCCATTCCAGAGTTTTCAAAAAGTTGAGCTATGATATGAGTAATCACTTTAATTCAAATTTCTAAAACCTTAATTCCCTTAAAGATTTTGCGTGCCTTTAATTTTTGCGCCTTTAATATTTGTGCATTCTTAAAAACCCTCATTTCCCGCCCCATTGTTAAATTCAGCAACTACAATATACTAGTTTGACCTGGCCATACAAACAAAGTGAGAAAAGAGTTAAAATTAAGGGAATTGAGGCACTGTAACCAATAATTTGTTTTGTAAATATTTTCTACCTTCAATAATTGATTGACCAACGAGACCATAGGCATGGCAGTGAAGAATTCCATAATTTCTTTACGAAAACCATCTTTGTTCTTTGAAATGATTGTCCTATAAAATAAAAAAATGCACTTTTAGAAAATTTTAAACAAATTATTTAATAAATAACGTACAGGTACAGCACGCAAACTATGTTACGCTAAAGTTCAGTGACACGATTTTGAAAATTTAAACCTCTAGATAGCCTAAAAATGCATTAAAAATAGCTTAATAGTTGTGGTATTATTGTTAAATTCAGTTTTTCCAGAAAACCATCAAAATAAATATTGAACAATAATTTTAATGCTGAGTTTCTTTAAAAATATGTTTTTGAGACCAATGAGAACTTGCAATAAACACTTGCTTACCATCATCTGATGCAGGCAATATTTATAGATTTTAGGAATTTAGGAGAACTTGTCAAATTTTTTTTTTAGGAATTTTGGTCCATTTTAGGAAATTTAGGAATTTTAGGAGGTGTGTGAGGCCTGTAATATTCTTTCGATATGGAAAAATAACATATAAAAAATTGTAAAATAATGCAAAACTTGCAAACATACTAAAAACATTATTTTGAAAAATGAATTAATGCAAATTTGGCCCTAAACTTAAAATTTCCAACCATTTGCATTAATTTATTCTGCATTTTTTTTAAACTTTGGTGATTTTCCAAGCAAAAGCTAAAAACTTTCTTTTGTCAACATAAAGACCCGTATTTGGCTATATTCTCCTTAAAATTACCAAGATTAAAGCATCTTTTGAGAGCTTAACCTATTGTTAAGTTTTTATTGAAGGAAAAAAGTTTTTCTTAATCATCATTCACATTAATTAATTTGGCAAAATTTAGACCCATTTGCATTAAAATTAATTCTGCAAAAATATAAAAACTTTTTGGCGTTATTTGCATTAATTAATTCTGCATTAATTTATCCTTGCATTAATTTATTCACATAAGGTAGGTCTTTTTAAGTTTGTTTATAACATCAATCCTTTTCTTTTTTATCAATCGATCTTTCCGATAATACCATCTTGATTTGTAGACAAGATAGGCAAAGGAAAGCTGGGAAATCTTTATTCCTCAGGGGAGTGATATTTCACAGAACGTTAATAAGAGAACAATTGGAAGCTTGATTACATGCACGGAAAATCATTCCGAGAAGTAACAGTCAGAGAAATTCTCGCTATTAAAGTTTGTTTTTTTAGACTTCACAAGTGAGTTATATAATTCTATGTTGCCTGTGTTGTCTGTTGTTGAGTTTTATGTTTCTAAAAATGTAGAAAAATCATGTTTTTAGTTATTCTTTTTTGGTTACGATTGGTGGAAAATCTTTCAAAATATACTATAGTTTAACATCTCTTGATTTATGTAAGTTTTGTTGTTTTTTATGGAACGCCATAACTGCCATAAGTGCTCTTTTAGTTAAGACCTTTTTAACTGATGATGACTGTTGGATGATAGTCGAAACGTTTTAAATAAATTTTTAAAATGAAGCTTCTCAATTATTTGTTTATACTAGTTAAGACCTCTTTTCAAATTAAAGAGCTTTTTTACGAGCTCTTTTACGAGCTTTTTTAAGACCTCTTTCAATGAGCTCTTTTTTATGAGCTCTTTCACGGAACTCTTTTTTATGACCCCTTTTTTTACAAGCTCTTTATTTACAAGCTTTTTTCGCGCGCTTTTTTTGTTCGGAAAAATATTTGTTTGGTAAATTTTCGGTTCCATACATACAATATATGGAACTGGAGATTACCGGCAATTTTAATGGTTTGTTTAACCCAAGCTGATGTGCATAATAAAATATTTTGAACATTTTTTTCCCGACCAAAAATAGCGAGATAGAAAAATATTATAGTCTGGCTGATTTGTGAAGTTAAAAAAGGCAACAAGATATTTGACCTCAAAGTACCGAAAAATGATTTAAATTGGCGAAAAAGCTCAGAAAAGCCATCATTGAGGTCAAATATCTTCAGGTCAGTACAGAAATCAGCTATACTCGCTTAAAAGTCTTCTATATAGTTTTTTGAGGGCTTTTATGTGGTATAGATGGTTTTTGCTTTTGCTTTTTGCTTAAGAACAATAAGCCTCCGAGTGAGGCTTTTAGTATGTTAATCTACATCAAATTTCGGTTCTGACGGTACTATTAGCTAGTTTATGTATCTTTGTTTTTTTTACGACAAAGGACGGCTGGAACGGCCCGCAAAATATTGTTGAATTTAAGTGTGTTGAAGTAAAATGCCCAACAAAAATTTACCAAACAAATATTTTGCAAAAAAAGCTTGTAAATTAAGAGCTCGTAAAAAAGAGGTCATAAAAAGAGCTTGGTGAAAGAGGTCATAAAAAAAGAACCTATTGAAAGAGGTCTTAAAAAGGGGCCGTAAAAAAAGAGCTCATTACAAGAGGTCTTCAAAAGAGCTCGTAAAGAGGTCATAAAAAAGACCTCATTAAAAGAGGTCTTAAAAGAGCTCGTAAAAAAGGTCTTAAAAGAGCTCGTAAAAGAGGTCTTAAAAAAGTGCTCATAGAAAGAGTTTGCAAGATGGCGGCAGCATTATCGGAAAGGTCTATTCTTTTCTTTCAGCCCAATGATTACCAGCCTATCTTGATTTTTTATTTATTTTCAGAAAAAGTATTTGTATGCCTTTTCTTTTACGAAGTTTTAAGATTGACACACAAACAAAATATTATGATCTGGCTGAAATCCTTGGTCACAGGGAAAGATTTTTGTTGAATCCCAAAATACTATGTAAATAATTTATAAAACTTCTTTAATTTAATGTCAGTCTTTTTATATGATGTTAACTGTTTCAGTAATACCCTAAAATATATCAAATAAAATAAAATAAACAATGTGTTGCTGACAATAAGCCAATATGAACTAAGGAATGTTTTATTGTAAGTTCATTGTGAAGAATTCTTTAAAAGTCTAGCATAACTCTAATTCAAAAAAAAAAATGGATCAAATTCCTTTGTTTTTATAACCACTTGCAAGTTTTGAAAGAATTTGACAAAACTTAGTACAATGCAAGGAATCTGACTCTCATAAAGACTTTTAATTGCTCCTGCTAATTCAAAAATATTTCAGTTATTAAGATCACATTTATGAAATACTTATCTCTACTTCTTCTCACTCTTTGCTGCAAACATCAACATTCAGACAGTTAGAAGACTGTGATATAAAACAAAACAAAACTACATTTTTTTGTAAACAAAAGAACTAAAGAAAAATGACTCACTTACCGTACATCTTCCCTTCGTCTGACAGTATAATCTTCCTTCTTCCACATGGTGGATATATGGCCAAAGCTTCTTGGAAACTTTGCTCAATGTCAGGACTCCAAACACCCTCAGCATCTGATGCCATTGATTCAGGGTCTGTGTTTGTAGATACTCTGTCGTTTTGATTGAGATCTCTTACTGAATGTTCTCTTAATTTATCATCCGCCATGTTTATGGTTGGATTTGGTTGTTATTTCTTTTCTTTTTTTTGTTTATAAATTCATCTACAGTATGTTACTGGAAAATGTTACTTTCTATGGAAGAGAAAAAGACACCGTGTGAAAAACATTAAAAATTCATGAATTATGTAAAAACAGCTCAAACAGGGGAATCAAAGCCAGGAAAAGGGGTTTGAGACAGAATTATAATATTTGGGATAAGGATTGAAAAGTGACGATTCTAGGGGATTCTATACCTTATAAAAGCGAAAAAAATAACCTACCATTATATTTTATTATAAGAAGAATTCCAAATGTTTGTAACGTACAGAAATATTTCAAAAATCTTTGCTTGAAAAGTTTACTTTTGTTTTCGCAAAGAATGTGAACTATTTCTAGCAAGAATGATCGGCGCGCCCAAAATGAACACGAAAACATTATGATAAAACTTAATGTATCATTGGTCATACGTACGAAAAAGAAAAGGTGATAACTGAGACTTTATTAAATTAAGTATGTTTGGCCAAAATGCAAACATTTAAAACAAAAGGATAATATCAATACAATAAAAATAGAGGGAATCAACATTTTCATAACATCGTCTATTTTAAAAAACATCATGATACTCTCCATCATATATTAATCATTGCAATCAGCAAAAGAGAGACACTCTCCTCCGTTACTCTAAACATAATTAAATGAATATAAACAAGAAGCCTAGCGGCGTGAAAATCCGTGAACCGATCGTATCATTTGTTTTTTCTTTCGAAATCAAAAACGAAAATTGAAAAAACGACCATTTTTTTATTTTTTTAAATAAAGAAAAAAGCAAAATAGAAAAAACGAACTCAATTTTTGATTTTCAATATGAAATAAAAATACAAAAATCAAATAGTAAAACTGAGGATTTTTCAGACATGTTGAGGGCGGAAAATCTTGTTGGGTGGGCGGTCATGCGATGTAGGAGTGTGTGCTAGCACGCACGTGTCACTGCACCTCCGTGATATTTGCAAGTTTTTTATGTTGTAAATAAATCAAAAATGTAAAAACAAAAAACAAAATACTTTTTAGTTTTTTTATTTATGCTTTTCGAAAAGGTTAGCGCTGTGAAATAAAGGTAACTTGTAAGTCCCGGATTTTTCTTTGAAACACGGGGAGTTCTAATCTTGCAGAAGTAAACATGTCATTGATGGAGTCACCTTCGTATTTTTTTTTTTTTTGGGGGGGGGGGCTGTCACCTGGACTTCACCTTCAACGAAAGATGATCAATCTTTGACTAATAACCGTTGATTTGACATATTCTGTAAACTGCTCAGATAGAGCAAAGAGGATGAATGGTTTGCTTTCCGACCCAACTTATATGGGGATGTAACCTAATCTCACAACCATCAGAATTTTTCAGAAGCCATAGCTAGCCTGGATCTGAGGTGGACCCTGAAACGCGATACCTTGACTCCTGACGTTTTGTTACCAGTCGATACTCTGCTTTTGTGATCTTCTTTCTGCTAGCTTGATGGGTTCAGGTTCTGTCACGAAATCGGAGCGCCATGTAAAAACCTAGATTTGTTTGGTTTTATAGAAATGAATTAAAATGTGACAGTCTTGGATACAGGATCAGAATAAATGCATTTTCTTTTTCACTACTCGAGGGCTCGTTTACAACTAACTCTCGCTATTTGAGCGTATACGTTTTTATATGTACAAAACACGCGGCTGTCACGTGACCTAAGAATATAATACAATAAAATATACTAATTTATGCTACTTTTTACAATAGTCAAACATCATCTTCAACTACTACATAAATGTCAACCTCTTGCCATACATGCTCTTTCAGATGACTTTTCTCAAAAAGAAACAAGAACATTTTATAGTCAAACATTTATTGCAAACTATAACTCTATTACATCAACATTCAGCATTGCGTCTCAAGATTAAATCTATCAACCCACGAATATATTATACAAAATTATAGAGGGGAAGCAATATCTGTTTACTACTGCACTTTCGAATCAATTAACTACGCAAATATTTTAGGTATCAAGTAAACAGTTTTTATATAAGAAAGAACAGATTTTTAAGAAACATTTCTATAATCATGTATTTCAAAAAATAATCAAATAACCGAGATCTTATTTATATAAAGCTAGTTAGAACCATGGATGTTCAAACATTTTGGTCCCATTATATTTACCCAATTACCCAGATATCCCAAACATATCTACTGTAGACTAGTTTAGTTCACCTTCTTATCAAACCCTTTCTCTGCAAAGTCATCTTTTTGACAATATTTCTTTTAATTAGAATGAAAACATTGAGTTGCAGCATACGTCTAAATGAGCTGAAACCATCAATTATCATAATTATTAAATTACTTAGAATTAGATTGCAAGATGTTCATTTAAACGTGCTGATTGACACTGCTTCATCCCAGGTTTTAGGTGGCCCCTAAAATTTAGGTGACCCCTACTTAACAAATATTGCAGGTGAAGCTATGATTGATATACATGATGTTGATAACACCGTGATCACTAAAGGCCGGGGCAAACCTAACTAGATCTAGACTACTAATTTCGTAATTTCACATAAACAACTCTACAAGATATACAACGAAGCAAAAAAAGTAATAATCGAAAAAAAGATATACATTACGGAAGATTTTGAATTTATTCTAATGTTCCGTACGGCTTTTTTGATATTTTGATGGGTAAATAATAGTCTGGAAATCGAGACTAGGGCAAACCAGTCCAACATTCTTTTCCCGTGTTGGAGCAAAAGTTGGATGAAAATACAGGTTGGATGTGGGACTGTTTAAAATAAATCAAACGATAAAGAGTTTTTTTCAGTTCAATCCGCCCCTTACTCAGATAGAATTCTTTTGATCTTGCCGAAAATGTTAGATGGGATGTTTGATGGAGATCAAATTTCATCCAACATCGTCCAACACGATTTTGACCTATAATTTTTCAAAATTTTGAAGTGACTGAAACCAGTCTAATTTTTCATTCAACATCACAAAAATCGCATGTTGGATGAAATGTTGGACTGGTTTGCCCCGACCTTAACGATGTTCTTCGGATGTTCTTAATGAAAGTAAACCTTCAAGTATTCTTAATAAGGAATGCATATCCATTGTTGTCATGTTTTCATGAGCATGGGAATTATCGTTTTATCAATCAATTTATAATTTATTATTAATTATGCACTCCACCACTATTTATTTGTACATACAAAGTGTTTATTCTTTTTATTGCACGTACTCCCTTATGACTTTGTCAATTTTTAAAAAATAAAAATTTGATACATACAGTAGATGGTCCAGCATTCTGGCCCCTAAAATGCAGGTTTGTTGAAATTCAAGATTTCCTGACGACAGAGAGGTTTACGAAATGTTCTTTTGGATTAGTTTGTTCAGTATCAATGTTGTCTTTGAGAACAAAACATTTTTGATGCTAAAATATAATTATGTGGTAAATAATTAGGGGTTAAGGTACGAATGACGAAGCAAAAATCAGTAAAAAGATACTGTTATTTGATTATACAAACTGAAGTTTTAAAAATAACTCGACATAACGGGTAAGGTACATTCTTACATCCAATTGTAACAAGGAAATTCCAATCTGTTGATCTGATAGTAAAACAAATCGTAAGTACAGCTAATGAAAGTTGACCAACTAAAATTTATATAAGGACTTTACTGCAAATTGTAGCATTTTTTATAACTTTTGATATAACAGAGGTTTGACCACCAAAATTTCACATCTTATACATGAATACAAACTTTTCCCCTTCATTTTCAGCATGAAAAATAAAACCAGTGACACTTTTGCAGACTAAAAACGCTCAAAACTTATATCAGAACTTTGAACCTATATAAAGGGCATAAAGATTTACCTAAAATCTTCTGTTTTTTGACAATGAGTGAAAAATTTGTAAAATTAATTACTTAAAGAAAAAAAACTGTGGTCACGATTTTTTGAACTAATTTCAACATAAGAAAACAGTGGCCTTCATTTAAATCAGCATTATAGGGGCCAGTGACCTGCATTTTAACAATCAACTCTATGTAGACATTTTGAAAAAATAATTTTAACTCTTTTATACGATAGCGCATTCTATTTGATGACGAAATACAATATTTTAAGTGTGGAAGATTGTTGACGGAAAAGTTATTGCTGAAAAACCAAACCTGCATTTTAGGGGCCACTAAAAACATCAAACTGAATATTTTCAAATTCAACTTTGGGAAAGATTTAGCCTAAGGAGGTGCTGATGTCATGTTTAAAACAAAAAAATTGGAGATTTTTCAAATTATTTTAGAATTTGAAATTTAACCTGCATTCTGGGGGCCTTATTGTACACATCTTTATACGTTTTTAGATGAACGAAATATATCTCGATTTTAAATAAAACTTATTGCAGCTTCGTACTTGATATTTTCATAATAAGTTCTTAATCTTTCCATGAAAGTAAACCTTAAAGTAATCTTAATACGTTTTTTTTTAAAACAGTAATTTATTAGATGGTGTTTTCAAGCAATTTCCTTAAAGAAAACTTCCCCAGGAGGCTTTGATTGTTCTTAAGCATGTTCTTAACTTTTTGGCTTTCAAAGCCTCATTTTCTTATGTGGTCAGTTCTTATATAAAAAACGTAAGCATAAAAATTAGCACTAACCTTTTACGATGAACCACTATCAATTATGTACACATATCTGGGCCAAAGTTCCGACAACTGCTTTGTATTGTATTTCACATTTGCATTACATAATCTTTTATACGGAAACATCCTAAATAGGTATAGTTTTGACAATACACTAGGACAAACACCCGGCTTTTCGTAGAAAAGATGACGTAATGGATGTCCTGGATTAAAATTTTCATTTCCAAGTGATAGTCTTTCCATCGATCAATATTCACTTAGTTCAATTTGTTTGTTAGTTAGTTATTTCTAGAGTAAAATAAGAAACGTTATATAATACGACACGAGTGACGAAGTAGTCAGGGCGACCCGATGCCAGGACGACCCGATGTCAGGACGACCTGATGCCAGGCCGACCCGATGCCAGGACGACCTGAAGCCAGGGAGTATCACTATCTAGCTGGGTCCCTATTTTTCTCCAATACCTTAAATCCTTGGTAACAATTTAGACTACGGTTGGATTACAGTCGTTCTTGCTTACAATAATAAGCACAAATGAACAAATCTCTGAAATCTTTTCTTGAATTATATGTTTTATGAATTTACAAAAATTACAAATGAACTCAGAAACAAACAAACAAACAAACAAAAAAAACAAAAAAAAAACACAGAAAATAAAAAACCAAAACAAATGAAATGAAACAACAATGATACATACAGGGATTTGCGATGGATTGAGAGGGGGTAGATCATAAAACTTATCGGATTCTCAAATCTACCCGGCAGACACGGAACGTTGGGTTTTGACGTCCAGACAACGTTATTTGGACGTTGAAACAACGTTATTTGGATGTTGAAACAATGTTAGAATAACGTTGTGTGTCTGCTGGCAAAGTAAAGATTGTCCAGAAAAATATAACTTATTTACATTATTTGCAAAGCAGCTAACTGATTTAACTCTTGAAAAAGATTCGCATCATCAACAATATCATCAAAAATTTCTTATCGTCGACAACCAGTAACTGCATGTAACCAATTCAATCAAAATTGTTTTATAAACAGGGGGAAAGGTTCGAATCTTTGACAAAAGGAGCCGTAATCCAATTAGGTTCGAATCTTCCATGAAGAGTGACGTAATCTAATGAGGTTCGAATCTTTCACGAGAGTGACGCAATCCAATGAAGTTCGAATCTTCCATGAAGAGTGACGTAATCCAATGAGGTTTCGAATCTTCCATGGAGAGTGACGTAATCCAATGAGGTTCGAACCTTTATGAAGAGATTATGTAATCCAACGAGTTTAGAATCTTCCATGAAGAGTGACGTAATCCAATAAGGTTCGAACCTTTATGAAGAGATTATGTAATCCAACGAGTTTCGAATCTTCCATGAAGAGTGACGTAATCCAATGAGGTTCGAACCTTTATGAAGAGATTATGTAATCCAACGAGTTTCGAATCTTCCATGAAGAGTGACGTAATCCAATAAGGTTTGAACCTTTTATGAAGAGGGTCGTAATCCAACTCTAAGTTTGTCGAATTTCAACCAACAGACATGCTTAGTTAGAGAAACTAATTCTTTGAGTTCTTGTGCATTTTATGGTATGACGAGTGAGTTAGGATCTTCATTCCCAATGTAAATGCTGCTTTGAGATGCTAAAAATGAAAATAAAATAAAACATCTTAAATATGGTTATAAGGCGAGTTTGATTTAAGTCATGGTCAATGTTCAGGTTGGCCCATGATAGTAAGTTGAAAATTAAAATCAACAATCTCATCATTTATTTACCCCTAAAAATTTCATCCTCGACCACGTTACGTATCCTCTCTGTACAATTTCTTTCTAGAACAGTCCATAACAATACAATTAAAGAAATGTCTTACCACCGAGGTCGACTTCGTTACATATATGTTTGACTTCTACATATTTAATAACTCCTACACATGGGTTCGCTTTCCACATCCCGCTCTTAGCTGTCAATTCGCAAGAATTCTTTCCGTTACAATGCGCACGCGCAATGTCCACCGAGTTCGGTAACGTACAGTTGGTTACGTGATGCGTACCCCACGCGCACGGCCGCGACGACGTACGACCGTAGTTGCAGTTGACAATTTCCAGAACTTGATCTGCGGGACAACTTATTGTGCGGGATTCGTATTCACATATTATGGTAGTGTCTGACGTCATTGATGACACTGCAATAATAAAGGGGCGATTTTGTGTACAATCACGGAAATAAAGTTGTAGACTTTTTTTAAATAGTAGAAAGTCACCAAAGACACTGTATAACTGACCTCTTCCTGTTAACTCCAAAGTGGTTTATTAGCATATGGTAACAATTAGCTGACACGTTTTTATAATAAGAATACACGCTTCATAAGAATGTTCAGATTAAAGTTCAGCTGGAAAGTTACGAGTCCCCCCACACCGTATTGCTCTTTTGGAAGAAAACGGGTAAAAAGTTATAGATCAACGCTATGATCAAAAAATATGCGGGGGTATAGCTTAGGCTATCGTTGATGGTAAGCACGGTCGATAAAACCGTGGTAGGTGGTAGACATTGTCGAGAGGTGTTAGGCTTTAACGTACTTTAACTCTACTCTCTCAAATCTCGCGACCTTTTTTCTTAAGGTAGTTGAACAAATTTAGCCTACCTTCCATGCCTTTCGCGATAGCACGGCCAACGTAATACGAAAACAAGCGAACACTTTCGCTCTTTGTTACGAAATACTTCAACAGTGAAAAGACAGTCGTTTGAAATCTCGAAAACCCTCCTCCGCCGTCTTTATTCGTTGAAACTGTTCTCCCAAAGACAAACTGGTTAAAAGTGTTGTTTGAAGTCTCCACGGAGGAGTGAATTTTGTTGATAGATGAACCAGAAACCAAACCATTGATGTAGAGAATGATCCCTTGGTCGCCGTGCCATGTTAAAATGACCAGTATCCATTCGTTGCGAGTGATACGAGCCTTAGTCTATGGATGAACAAGGTAATAACGTCCACTTTTCAAACGGATAAAAAAATCGGTTTATAATGCAGACATTAAGGACTGATACCCGAAACCGATTCCCGGTTAGTGTTACCACGTCTGATTATTGAATACTGATGACTCTGTCTAATTCGAATCATAAGGGAAATAATATTTTCTTCGAATTACAGAAATGTTCTAATAGTAGATAGTCTGTTATGAGAGTTTTTAAGAGGAATTGATTTTGTTTGAGTTATAGAAAGATTCGAATTACAGTGGCTGAACTGTAAATTTATAATGATGGTAGGAGACGCATTGAAAACTTACCGCCCACATGCCATCCCTCATCGCCACAACGCAATGAAGTTCATCTTTTAACACGTACATTGATACGCCCTCTCCACCATAATGACCACCCGAATCGAAGATAAAACGCGGACCCGAATACGTGAGATCCAAATCATTTAAGATCTTCAACTTCATGGTGATGGTGAGTCCGTCACATGATAGAGCAGGGTTTAGTAAAAAATGATCTGAAAATAAAGGACAAGTCTTTCATAATATCCATTACGTAATCTTTTCTACAGAAACATATAAATAAACAGGATGTTTTTTACTAATTTCGTGTAGTTTAAAATTCAAATTGGCAAAACACCCGGTTACTAATATTTCACAATAGCAAGGTTACACAAGGGGCTATTAAGGACGTTAGACGCGTATCTGTGGCAGCCGGTAAAAAAAAGTTTCGTTTACAAGTTTGGCTTAGACAAATTATGTACAGGCCGCCATAGACGTCCTGTTGGGGGAATTCGCAGTAAGACTCGAAAATCAGTTTCAATTATAAAATATTCAGTTACCTCTTACAGATGGTACAATACTCTTTGCTTCTGTTTTATTGGCACTTCTCAATACCTCCGGTATGCACTGATACCGCAATTCCAAATATTTGATAACACCAGGGCATGGGTTTCCGAATACAGAATTCAAGGCTTTAGCAGTACAAGAATTCTTCCCTTCGCAAGCTTTTTTCGCAACTTTTAGTGAATCCGCTGATTTACACGTCCGGGTAATGTATTTCCGTATACTTTGACACGGTATGTCAGATGTCCGGCCGTAATTTGCGTAACCGAGCTTGATGGTTTGTCCGGTTGGGCAGCTAATGTTTTTCTGGAAGTGTTCACAAATGATTTCACCGTTGCTATCAGATAGACCTATGATTAAAATAATTAAAATCAAAAAGGGCGTTAGCGTTGGCGTTTAAAGAGGGCGTTGCTCGTTAAAAATAACTATAGATTAAGAGACTAAAATCCAGTTTACTCTTACTCACACACGAAATAGTGTACCAGAATTCGAGCGCAAAATTTTATTTTTGTAAAATTAATTCATTAAGAGTATAATTCATCTTCCAAATTCGAGACCACATCTCTAAGCCTCGTACAAAAGTCTATAAAAATCGCTTGAAGAAAAGAGGCAAATTTTTGTCGCGATGCTTCGTTCTCCAAACTCTTTTAGGAGATTTTACTACGGCGGAAAACTCGAGTTGGTCTCAATTTGGCAGGTCCACAACCTGAAGAGTATAATGTTACCTTGTAAACCGTCAGCACTCAACCATCCCGTTTTCCCATCCAATAGTAACCCGTTATCCGTTTGTCTAACACTACCATGAGAATACAATGGCGGCGTCGTCATCGTGGTACCATTATGGATCATCATTAAGAACCAATCAAATGTCGGTAACAATTTTAACGGTAACGAGAATTTCATGAGTTCGTCGATGGACGAAAACATGGGTGAAAAGGATAGCATTGACAAAAAGAATTTGCCAAAGCTGTCTGGTGTTTTGAGTAAATTGCAACCGATAGTTAGCCTGGAAAGAAAAAAAGTTGATCATATTCAAATTACCCAACGTAATAGCACGCAGCGGCCAATCTAAAAATAGACTTCAATTTCTTTAATTATGATTGAATTTCTTTGTTTGTTTCAATCCCATCATCCTTTGCGTTTATTACTCTTGCACGTTAATTACATTCCATTACAAAGAAGAAGCAATAACTTTCACGGATTGATAAGTAAAACGAAAAAAGGTTTTGGGATTGAAACTCAGACAGTCAGGAACAACTGCTAATTAGCCTATCATCGGGTAACTAGCCTATTGATAGGCTAAAATTAACCGATATTTTCATATGCTAATTAGCCGAAAAATCAGTAAAATGTAATTTTTCGTCGAAAATTGAGGAGTCGCATTTGATTTTACATAAATATGACAATTTCTCTATCACATGGAGATGCTTGCCAAATCACCTCCAGTTAAGAAAACATTAAACTTTTACTTTAGTATTACCACATGCGTTGAACTAGGAGCAAATAAAACTTATTTTTTTGCCGGTTTTATTTTATTTTATTGAAAAATGTATCGCTAAATTAGCCGATTATTGCTTA
>JAUJPO010048729.1:0-15795 GCA_032270745.1 Tiaropsis multicirrata
GGAGCATGGGAGATATCAAGGCCACTCCTCTGGGCTAAATGAGCTCTGCACGCGGGGCATTCATAGCTTCAGCTAACTGCTAGTAATAGTTTTTTACAGTCGTCCTTTAAAATAAATAAATACAATTTTCTCCTTTTACAAATTAAGTGCAAACGCATTATTATTAAACCCACTTCTTTCCATAGCAGTAAAGCAACCGATTATTGTTTCTCTGACTGTCTATGTGTTGATATGACATTATCCATCAATATCTATTAATGTACTTTCGTTTGATGGTTGCGTACAAACAAAACTCTCAAAAATACCCACAAAATTCAACTTCATTCTCAGATGTTTCCCAGTGACATCAATAACATTGGCAGAACATCAGACTGGAGTCCCGAGTACAGTATAAAACCGATATTTTTATGAGCCGCATAAGTCAGTAGTCACTCAATTCTCACCAAATTTTCGTTGAAACTTTAACATAACTTATTTAACATCAAAAACAACCGGGTGTTCGTGGTCATGACTCCTAAATAACAATTTCTGGACACAGTCCTTCTGACAGATTGGATATAGCGGTTCACTTGTGAAGAAGGTGGCACCAAGGAATCGTGTACCGGCCCAGAAGAGATATGCGTTTGGATAACAACCCCATCCACCGTGCTCATCACATTGTTTCTGCATGTCGTAATGAAATATATCGTCACAGCGCTTCCGAGTTATGTTGTACGCATGACCCTGTAATCAAAAAGAAAAATATCAATTAATTAAATCTAGCCTGACTGGCTTATAGATCGATGGTTTGTCTAACACTATGCAACCTCACAATACTCTCTCATCAGGTATAAGGATGCAAAAAATTGAAAGAAAAACATTTATTCTGGAAATGAAAAAAAGGATCAGTATCTGCATTGAATACAAGGGAATTGACACGATTAATCTCGTCATTATAAGAAAAAATTCATGCGTTGTAATCTATTCAAGCAAGCTTTACGCTTAGGGTTTCCTTAATGTCACAAAAACGCGAGCATTGTGCGGACGGATGGTTAGAAGACCGATTTTCAGAGTGAACGCAGTGAGTGTGTTACCCAATGGTATGTTGAATCGAAGGGTATCTAGTCTCCATGGAAACGAGTACAATATACGGTTCGGTTTAAGGTGAAAAGAAATTTTGACAGTAAAAAAATGTGATAATAAAGGCACCCTATATATCCACACAGAAGCCTGTCGTAATGGAAAAAATTCTTGAAATGCAGTTAAAAGATTTACGTCAAAACATCAAATTTAAATTGACCATGATGTTTCTGCAATCAAATTTATTGAAAGAAGAAATTCTCCGGAAGCCGCATTACACAAAATAGTTGGAATGAATAAAACAACATCATACTGCACAAAAATAGTTAATAATAGTACAACATAATATGACAGAAGGTGTTAAATAGGTGTGATTGCAACTCTCTCTTTAACTAAATGTTCTTTTTTTATAACAACATTAAATAAATTCGAAGAATCTTTCTAATGTTCTTAGCTTTTTTGCTTTCAAGCCTTTAAATGTTCTTAAAATGTTCTTAATTAAGTCTTTTGATTCATGTGTACATATTAAAAATGATTCTTATAAGCAAAAATGAAAAAAATCCAAATGTTCTTAACATGTTCTTATTTTTTGAACTCGAAGCCTTATGTTCTTATACACTTTGTTCTTATAAAAAACGTGTAAATGAAGTTACTTAGCCCTCTCAATTTTATCTCGTACTTTAATAGGATGAAAGCTATGATATGTCTGTAACAAGGACACTGTGAAGACTTCCTTTTCTATCTTTGATATACTGTACACATACAAAAAAGAGGCGCTTGTGTTTTAAGCAATTTGAGAGCTTAGTTTTTCATATAAATATATAGCGTGTCTTCAGCGTTTAAAATGTCAGGAAATGTCGCAAGAATGCAAAAATTTGATACTGGTAGCAAATTATATATTGATATCATCTGGTGCTGATGTATTTTTCAATGAATGAAATCATTTCGATACTGACAACTGAAAGGGAGAAGGTTTAATTGAAAGCATCATTTACAGACCAGAAATTTTTGGGAACTAAATTGATGAATTTCATGTTTTCGTATACATAGAGAAGAATCTTTCTTCCTTCCACCAAAATAAAAAATTACGTCAGAAATCGATCGGTTTAAAAGTGTTTTTTACCACCTTATGTGGGATAAATTTTAGTGAATTTATGCAATAAATAAAGGACCAGATCTTTATCAAATTTTCCAAATAAGGGATTTTATCTTACCAGGGATTCAAAGGGACCCTAACCAACAACACATCCTCGTACCGTTATTTGCGTCCAACGCTAGCTCGAAAGGACTTTTTTAGTTGAATACGATTGAAGGTTATACTTTTCTCAAAAACCTTTTGGAGGTGTGGCAATGTGATTAAATCATGTTTGTTGTTTGTTATTACGATTTGTAACCAAAACAAAGTGATTAAAAACAGAAAACAAACATTTTCAAGGATTTTCTTCGTTTACTTTGTTAGACAGCAAGCTTTCGTGTCGTGAATTGTTTAATTCATTTACGCTGTTCATCACACCATCCCCATTTGAAAATTGTGGTGTTGCACAGAACTCTTTTGAGGGATAACTAGCGCAGCCTATAAGACACACAACGCCGTCCTTTCAATGTTCTTTAAACGTCCAAATAATGTTCTGACGCTAGAACAACGTTCTGGCTAATGCAGCTTTAGCTCCTCCTTTTTTAATTGAATAAGGCCATATATATAAAGAATCTGAAGATGTCAGTTTCTCTTTCCCAAAAAAAAACAACCCCCCTTTTGGAAAAATTCCATGAGGTTTTGGCAATATTTCAATGGTCGTAGTGTTTATTTAAACAACAACATTTTGTTTTGATTAGCAATGACAGGTGAAAAGGAGTAAATAAAGGACTTTGACTGTGGTCTTTTAAGTGCTGGGTTTGGTCGGCAATAGGCCAAAGTATATTTTAATAAGATGAAAAGTGTCTTTCTATGACCAGTTACGCAAATGACTGAGTGAAGCTGACCGAAGAAAGACATCTGTCTCATCTACCCAAACTTGACTCTTTTTTTCACCGGGGCTTGGATTTTTTATTAGTTTTCACTGGATGAGAAAAACAATAGGCTTTTCAAGATTCAACCGGTTTAATTTTTGATTATTTTTTCACCGGGATGGTAACAGAAGCGAATTCGATTGGAAAATTCATTCAAAAATGAAACAATAATTGGAAAGGACTGTCAAAACATAAACAAATGCAGATATCAAAATGTCTACTTTTCCGACGTTTATTCATTCAAGAATTTTGGAAATTTACTAGTAGTAGAATTGAAGAAATTCCTTTCTTTAAATCATAACCGTAAAAACATAACAAACTTAAAATACAGGAAATAAATTTCCTCGACAACAGATCCATCATCAAGTCTACAATGAGAAGCATGTCCCACCAGACGCACAACGTTATTTCAACATTGTTTCAACAATGTCCCTTGTCTACTGGGCGAAGAGGCGTCAGTCGGATGACAACTCTATGTAATTCTCATAGAGACCTTTAGCTGATATTTAATCCCTGTGTTTTTGCACCCCCATGGAGATATGAGAAGAAACTGTACGATTCCTACCGACAAACGAATAGTGATATCCCGTTAGATTTGCCACCAAAAAAAGACGAAATTCTTGTTGTAGGTTGCAAGGGTGTTAAAAGGATATATAGCGATGAAAAGACATTCACAAGGTATGAAGAACGATCACTTTTCGTCATAAGATTTAAAGGAAATGATCAGAGGCGGCTACAGAAGGTACTCAAAACATTTGGCGAAGAGTGTTGACTTCCAATTAAGGAACATGAACAAAAGCCGCTACTGATAAAAGAAAGTACAAATAAATAAAGAAATAAATTCGTAAGAATACATAAACCACTAATTCAAGATAATTTTAAAAATCTGAAAAAAAGATCGAGGACGAACCGTCGGCACGCGAGAAAAAGATTGGTATTAAGCAGCCTTTATGAGAAATTTTATGACGTTTAGAGGCTAAAAGAAGCCTAGAAGGAGTATGAGACCTAATGTCAAATGCTTACCACCCTGAGTATGAGGCTACACCACGATTAAACAAAGCTATCGCGATAACAAGCTATTGTGAAGGGCTGTAACATAGCGAGTAGCATTATCCATGAAGTCAGGTGAAAAGTCACAAGGAGTAATATGACGAGTTAAGAATACAGAAATAGGATAAGATACACTATGAGGCAATACTAGTTCAGATGTCAAATGGATTATTTTTCACCTAACTACTTTTGCAGGTGTTGCTAGTGTGCAAGAAGAGCTATTTTTCTTATTCTAAAGAGTTAACCAGCAACATAATTACGCAAAATTAAACATAGCATAGCTTTTATCACGCAGCAAATAAGAAAGATTTTAGCTAGTAATAAAATTATAACTACCACCAAACAAAGGGTGGACATGGGAGGAATGGGTGCACAAGAGAAAAAATCCAATCCACTTTAAGGGTTTTTTTCCTAAAATTTGCAGCAGGCTTTAATTACTTAAGCCAAATTTTGGCTCCTGGGTCCACTGTTCCATTTAAAGGGTGTAAAATGTGTGTGTGCTTTTAGGGGTTAAAAGTAATCTGTTCTTGTATTCTTTGTAAACAAGGGGTTTGTAAAGTTACTTTGTTTGCATATCAACGGGTGTTGCTTTGTCGTTACCATAGTCGTTACACACAATTTTAGACTTATCTTTTTTAGAGGAAAAGGAGGTACTTATCTTAAAGTACCCTGCAACAAATCCATGAGAAAAATTTACACATTTATAGAATGATTAAGAAATTGCATATTTTGAGTAATTTTCTTTAGAGTTTAATTGGTGTAACCTTTCCAAAGTCATAAAAGACCTCTTCTAAACATTAAATCCTTAAAAGAAATACTTCAGTTCAAATGTAAAATAGAATATTCAGAATGTAATGATCTTACACAAAAATAGCATGCATCGTGTTCATTGCAGGATGCTGTAAATAGGGTCTTATATGATTCGAAAAACCCATACGAATTACAACCATTATGGATGTCAATGCATTGCTCAGCAGCTACGGTCAAACTCACTAAACAAAATATCAAAGAAAAACCAATAAATGTGCATAAGCCAGCCATCATTAATATCCTGATCCAAATCCTTTTCCAAAAAATATTTCAAAAGGTCCCTCCAAAAAAATGATGGACTTTGAAACGGCTACTTGACTCCCGGTCTGAACTTTGAGCCGAAATGTTTGTTTAGAATGAAGTGTAACCCCTTTTTATAAAAACGTTTTTAAAAGGACCTTTTTGAAGGAAAATTTCATAGTGACACGAAAGTATTGTTTTCATAACAATCAATATCATTAAAACAACAAAGGTTTTTAATAATATTGTATCTCGTTTGTTTTACATGAATTTTTTATAAGAACATGACAACCAAATCAAATTGTGACATCAGAGTGGTACACGTTTTTTTATAAGAACAAAGTATATAAGAACATAAGGCTTCGAAAGGTAAAAAAATTAAGAACATGTTAAGACATTCGGAGGCTTTAAGAGTATAGAAAAAAGAATTTATTTTTATTTTTTATTTTGTACATATGTTTTGATAAAAAGAGATTTTTTTCTAAAATTTTCCAGGTTAAAAGTACCTAATACAGTATGTAGTACAGTATATACTTTAAAATAGTGTTTAAAGCCAATTAAGTCCCCTATCAGCAAATTTTTGAGACTCAAATCAAAAGACTTGATTAAGAACATTTTAAGGCTTGAAACCAAAAAAGTAAGAACATTGAAGGCTTCCTCGAATTTGGATGTTCTTTTAAAAAACACGTGTAGTGTTATGTATTTTCATTTAATTATCCCTTCTTTTATTTTGCAAAAATCTGTGTTTTATTGATATTTTCAGGCCCGACTAACTTTTCTCCGGTCATCAACAACACAATCAGGTAAGACATTATTTTCATTAATTACATACCGCGTTTTTGACGGCTTTGTTTCTGTTTAAAAGGACTGAATGAATGAACAATGATTCAAATCCATTTTTCTTTTAGAATTGCTCAGCAAAGTCAACAAGGAAAACAGTATGTTCTATCCTCATTAAAACTTTCTTTTGCTTTCTTTTTCTGGGTCTTCCTGGTAGTCCTATAAATTGACCTGTGTCGGTTCGTTCGGTATTAGCTTTTCTCGAGATCATTCGATTTTTACTCGACACGGATCAGGTGAGGTCAGATATAAGTTCAGTTTGAAGTTAGTACTTAAAAGGAAGAAACTTTCGCAAGTTCGGCGATTTTTCGGCCGATTCGCGAAAATTAAGTTCCGTGAAAAATGCCAAACGTCTTTACTCGCGAAAGTTAATTCCCGCGAAAAATATTTTCTTCACCGAAATTTATAACAAAAATTGATATATGAATGTGTTGATCTATTTCTTGTTTGTATTTGCTTTAGAACCATAAGTAAAGATGTAACCATTAACAGTCATTTATACAAAGTGACACGATTCTTTACCTTTCCTATCCAGATATTTTGTGTTGATGATATTGACGGATGGCATCATAACTGATATGAATCAAACAAAGGAAGCCATCGTCAACGTAAGACAATAATTTATCTTATGATCGTCAAGCCCGCAATAATTGCTTGCTTTAAATTCACATCGTCGATCAAACGGCTTTTAAAAAACCGTAATTTTGGACGATTCTATCATCTTTTAAAGAATAAATATAATTGGGAAAATTGTATCTCTGAGTTTACAGCCGTGGAAATTTGTTGGAGTAAAAAAAGTTGGGAAGTTTGAAAAATTCCGAAATCCACCAAACTCAAACTTCGCCTGTCCAAATCTCGCTCAACATTTTTATTGAAAGTTTTCTTGAAAGAGATTTAACTTGTGTACCTTTTAACTTTCAACAGGCAGCAAGTCTTCCAATATCCATCATCATCGTTGGTGTTGGAAATGCTGATTTCTCAGGTAAGTTCGTTTTCTTTGTATTCTTTGCCACGGAAAGTCATGTGATATACTTTTCAACCAATAAGATTTAATTATGTCGACGGGGAAAACAAACACTATGGTTTAACTGACTAAAATATTTTTTTTACTAATAATACATAATTAATCTTTAGTAAGTGTTCTGTTTTACCCCAATTGTGCCGTCATGCCGTGGCAAAGAATTACGTTGTGCAACAACGTAGAAATATTAGACAACCAACTTACCTTTAATGGCATTTTGCATCGTAAAAAGTGCAATTAAATACCTGAAGGGTACAAGCTTTGGCGATTTTTCTCCAAATCCGAAAAAATTAAGTTCCCGCAAAATTTTAGTCTTAATTGCAGACCTGTGCAAAACCGTTGGTCGTATAATAAGAAGCACGTTTCGTTAGAGGATGAGAAGGATAGCCTAGCTAATTTTTTTTGTTTACCTGCTGACCGCAAAAATAATTTCCCCGCAAATATTTTCAAAATTGATCAACCGCAAAATGAAGTGCAAATTCTTCATTCACTTTTTAGTTTTTAGTATTTTCATACTTTAATAAATTCTTCTGTAAAACTAAAGGAATTTGTCCCATAATTGAACTCTCTAAACGATTCGTGATTTGTTAGGCCCTAAATATTGTAGGAGGAAGCAATTTTCGGACGAGTTTTTTATATTGGTTGCTGGTTCTTTTTTAAGAGATTTCGTAACTTCCAGGCCCCTTTCGATTTATGTCATACTTGCTGATCCGCAAAAATTAATTCCGCGAAAATAATTAGTCGCCTGCTGCGTCTGAAGTTTTCTATCAATCACTTTAGTAAAAGTTTTTTGAATTATATTTTTTCGTTCTTTTTTTGTTCCTATAGACAGGAAATCTTTGACAATGCTTGCTGTCTTGGGAGAAAGTGCCTTTTAAAGATAGTTGGTGGTCTATCATTTCTTGAAGACACGCTCTTCTAAGAGCTTATATCATCGAACGAAGGATCCTCTTCAAGTTGAATCGATCAACACGCATAAGATGTCGTTATCTGCTCCTTTGGACCAGTTTCATTAGACAACTTAATGATGCTTCCATCTTTTAAATATCACTAATAATCGATTTGTGTGATCTCTTTCACTCGCACAACAAGAGGATAACAATCAAGATTTGTTATGTTGTCTTTTGTTTTGCAACTACCACTACAATCAAATGTATGGGGGATTATTCATCAAACACATTTCTACAATCATGTGAAGTTGGTTATCGATGTTTTATCTTCACTGTTGAAGACAAACTGCTTTTAAAAGTTTTTGGAACCATTAAGATTATCTAATATCGTCATGAACGCTCAACATTTCTTTTTTCAGCCATGGATCAGTTAGATGGTGATGACGTCAGAATTTCGTCCAAGGGAAGAAGTGCTGCCAGGGACATTGTTCAGGTGACACTCTTTTATTTTTGATTTCAGGATATTTTTCACATATAGTTACTTTAACTGCATTGGTTTCGGCCAGATTAAATTTCGCTAACTAATTTTTTTATTTTTATTTTACGAGAGATTTCGCTGAATTAAAAACCACGTATATAAAAAGTTATTAAAGCACCGATAACGCTATATCACCTTTACACAGAATCACAGCGCTATAATATCTGGCTTGATTAATAAGGCTAGGATTTCGCGTGGTTTTAACCCTTTAAGTTTCAATGTCGGCTATAGCCGACATGGGCCATACAGGAGCGCGAAGCCCTCCTGCCTTTTCTATTTTCAACTTGAAATCTTGATTTTTGGCCTGAGTTGACGAAAATAAAATGCGCATTCAGTTGCAACACAAAAGATTTCGAAATTGGTCTTTTGGAAGAGATTTTGACCTTGAAGGTAAAAAAAATGACCAAATTTGCCAAAAATTCATTTTGACCGTTTTTTGGTCATATTTTGAAATTGAGTGATCGAAAATACAAAAAACTTGGTTCATTTACACTAGATTCTGTCCTCTATCTAATAGAATTGAAAAAAGATTGATTTGAAGCCGCACCACTGGGCAGCTTGCCGTCTAAGTCAGGACCCTGACTTTGTTAAAAAGGAACGCCCTCTGCCACGCCTAAAACGGGCGGCCCCGAAGGGGCCCTAAAAGAAAGCAGAGACTCTCAGCTACCCAATGAGATATAAACCAACCTCTAATTCCTTTTGGTTCAGGAGATATTAACGATTAAAGTTTGTCATAGCTCATTTTAACAAAGAAGTACCCAAAAAAAGGGCTCGACATGGAAAGGGTTAATGGGCTTATTTTGTTAAAATCGTTTTGTTAATGATCGTCAACGATCTCCTTTTCTCTCGAGTGGATTCAAATAATTTCTCGACCCGACGATTAATTTTTCGATTTCGCGATGCAATCGCAAAAGTGCGATATTTTAGTTTACTTAAAGTATCTTGTCTTAAAATTTCTGTAAACATTATGAATAACAATTTTAAAAGTCTGTAATTTAAGCAAGAAAAGTTTTACGGCTTTATATTTCAAAGTGTTGTATATTAAAAAATTTATACTTTCAAGCCTGCCAGTTTTTCTAGAAAGCTAAACGGTAGAAAACAAAAATATTTTCTACTGGTTTATATAGAGGGTCATGAATTTTGGTTAGTTTAAAAGTAAAATTAAAGCATTTTGTCCTAAATTGTCCTAATTATAGAGATTTTGACCCAAAATATTCTGAAATTTGAATTGAAATTTTGAAATTTGTCCTAAAATATCCTAATGTGTTGTAAAAAAAAATGACCTAAAATTCTAAAAATTAAGCTCATTTTTTTGGTCTGTCATAAGGTCTGAAATGATAATAGAAGTAAATCTATATGAAAGGCACACATGATGGATCACTCAAATTGCTGCTTGATATTGAACTTGCGTGTGATGGTTTTGTTATGGGTGTCTCAAAAAAAGGTTTCGGTGTTTTGCGGCCTCCTGGAGCCTAAAAAATTGTCTTTTGATTAATATTTTTATTTTATTAGAGAGAGAAAAATCTAACTTAAATTTTGAGCTATAACTTTTGAAATTCGGTTGAGTATTTACCAAGTTATAAGCTTTTTTAGTAAAAATCATTTTTAAAAAATTGCAAAAATACGTCAAAAAAGGGGTATCAAATTCACGCAATTAATTTCAAAGTTGCACTCTTTATAAGAGTTTTACGACTTTATCAATATGGTTATAATGGTTGGGACACCCGGTAGGATATTTAACTTCATTACCGCTACTTTCTTTTGTTTATAGTTTGTTCCATTCCGTGAATATTTGACACAAAACCGATACGATGCCGCCAATGGGGTACGTTTGGCACAGAACGTTTTGCATGAGCTACCGTCACAACTTGTGGAGTTTTATACAAAACATCCGCCTCAGTAAACATGAGGTAGTAGCTGATGGTGTTATTAGCAGCAGTAGCAAAATCGGTGGCAGAGAGTCTAGTCTTTCAGGGGAGTTGAAATCCTGGTGAACTCAGAATCGTGTAGATTTTTAAACAATTTACACGACAAAAGGGAGGTTAAGTATGCGAGATAAATCACGATGACGAAAAGTTCTTTACTCCACGTTACTGGTCAAAACCCGTTCGTTGTCGTGATTTTTATACTTAACATGACAAGGGGAAGTTAGACAAAATATTTAATCAGACAATACATATATGGCCAGAGAGAGGAATGAAAAAGTTTTAACATGATATGGGATTTTTTCTTTAATTTATTGATTAATTTTTGCGGATGGCCCCTTTCCTTATTTTAATCACCGCAAAAATATTAACTTTTACAATGACCTTAGTCACGAGAGCTTTTTCGCGTTGGTGCTCTAGATATGAATATATGAATGTTAAAACATTCATCAAACGAAAAATATTCGAAAGTTTGGTGTATAGGACACAAGTGAAAAATCAAACTTCCATGAGGTGAAACTTTCCTCAGTCAGCTTAAACCCTGGAACAATGGAACAAAATTGATCTGATCAAAAGTTTGCGCAGTTGTCCCCGAGACAAAACTTGAGCTTTTGTGTTTTTTTTTCCGAGTTTTTTTTGTCGCACGAATCATAGAAAACCAACCAATAGTACTTTTTAATTTGAAGAAAGATAAGGGTAAAATATTTTTATTGTATTCTTATAGTAAGGTTTCTGTTAAGATTTCCCATGTGAATATTTTGATGTCTAAGTATATATATTTTAGTATTATTGTGTCATGATTTCATGACATTTTTAGTTTAAATATTTGTCTAATTTTATTTTCCATAATTTTGTGGTTGACAAAAATTATATTTTTAAGAAAACAGTCCTGGGAATATTCTTAAGATATTCTTAAAATTTAGGTGTTATTCCCTGTTATTCTTATAGGAGCTATTCTTATGAAAAAAGCGTGTAACTTTAGCTTCGACAAATCTTTTTTTTTCGGCTTCGTGGATAAGTTAATAATATTTATAATTTTTTGTATCATAATGGATTAGGACAAAACAATGTTGGACTAATTTTTCGTCGGACATAATTTTCGTCACCCACAAATATTTTCTTCACTTTCGTCCAAAATAACGCAAATTTTAGCCTAAAAAATTTCTTTTTTTGACTTTTCTTTCGTAGGAAATTTTTTTCGTCACCTCCAAAAAATTTCGTCACTTTTGTCCGACATTTTTTTGTCAGATAAGGTATTCTTATAATTTTTTACACCTTTAACTTATTATGAAGAAGAAATATCGTATATCAAAAGGGGTCCATTGTCGCAAATGGTAAAGAGTGGACTATTTACTGGGTGAACCAGAAATTTATTTTTTAGTGTTTGATTGAGTATAGTGACCAAAATAATCAAGACAAAAAGATGCGCTATCTTTCAAAAATGACTCAAAAATAGTGTTTTTTGAACTTCTATCATTAGTTTTTCTTTGATTTTTTGTTTGGATGAAAAAATTATTTTTTGAATTTCCGATGACGTCATCATTTAATTAGAAAAAAAGCCAGACCCAGAGAGAGGCAAATTTTTGCAAACCTTTTGTGAAAATCTTTTACGGCGCTTAGAGGAGCTTGGGAAGGTTGAAAACCCGACCCTTAAGAAGGGCCGTCACACGTACCCAGCACCTACTTTTTGCCCAAGAAGTGTGGCGGCATCATCATCATCAGTATGACGTCATAATAAAGTAAATTTCTAAATATTTGAATATCTATTGATGGCCTTGCTCAATTCAAATCAAATTTTGACTTAAGATTTGCTTTAACAAATTACATCCATTAAAATAAAAAAGATTCAAAAACTTTGATGACCTCAGCAAAAAAATGCACAAAGCTTAAATGCTTAAATGACGTCATCAAAATGTTGGAATGATTTTTGTTTTGTTAAATTGAATTTACTAAAACGAATCTTTGCAAAAGATGATCAAGTTTAAAGTTTTGCTGATGTCAGCAGATTTTGTCATAATTAACTAATTTTCAAATTACTCAATTCAGGCTTAGAAAGGTAGCACCCCGTGGCAAAAACTTCAATCATTGGCCTTCTTATTAATTCAGAGCCCGGAAGTCAGAGCGGTCTGAAATTATATGGACTGTTCTGAATTTTTACCTTGTTTACATGAGATTTCAGATCGGGGCTGGTCGTTTCTTACTGGCCGATCCTTAAAATGCTGACACAAGCATTTCAAAACAATAGAAAACGCATGCACAGAACTACTATTTTGATTCAATCAGTGTTTACGTTTATGTTAATGCCTGACCGAAATTTCAGACCGGTCAATTTGACCTATCTGAAATCGAAGCGCTCTGAAATCAGACCGTTATGACATGTAAACAACATGAGGCTGTAGACCGTAGACTGACCAGAAAGAAATCTCAGTACGGGCCAACCGAAGTTCATGTAAACGAGCTCTCAGTTATCCTTTTTTGCATATTTCACCGGTAAATGGTGTCCATAGTGGTTATCGTCTTGCCTTGTCTTCCGTCCGGGAGGCAGACCCGAGTTTTGGCTCACCGTGTTACTGCGATTCACTTGACAAGTGAATGCTCCTTCGCCCGGGTCAACTCATGTCATGTGAGGGAAATTGGGTACCATAACTCTGATACAATAGTGTGAGTAGATATTTCAGACATTGTGGTGTGTGCGGCGGTACTCACACGAAGTTCTACACCTGTGAGAACAGTACGTTCTCCCTCCCGTGTAGTTTTCGAGTGTCTCTGTATACGCTGTGACTCTGTGGCTCGCAACCGTGGGGTTGCAATGTCTGACAGCGCTGAGATTTCTACTCCCTAGTGGGTAGGGTATGCCCCATTCCGAGGACATTGCAGGGCATATCTATATCTATCATCAGCTAGTGGTGTGCAAAAGTTATGGTAATTTTTACCAGCTTTTTGGACATGCCATAACACATACATACTCGAAGATGAATGCGCGCATAAGAGTAAAACTTTGAAATGGTGGACAGAAATATCATGTTCATTCAAACAGTTGTGTTTATATTGTAAGAAAAAAATAAGGAAAGTTTTAAATAGATGCGCAAAAAAGCTGCGCAGTAGAAAAAATCAACGTGCTTTCCTTTCGTAAATAAAAAGATAACACAACACAAACCGCCTGCTCATAACAAAAAATCTTTCAATAAATAATCGCGACAGACATGTTCTTTTTACATTTCATTGTTTTCTCAAAACAAAAGACCGATTTAATTGTATATCTCTCTCATTTCATTTTGCGCATGCGCGCTGTAATGTTATCTTAGAAGAATCGCATGTGTGATAATGATAATAAGCAAAAGAGGAATGAGAGGGAACGCGCTTCTCTCCTTAATTTTAAATATGGTATTTTTAATTTGTTTTTTATTTTTGCTTCAAACAAATAACATAATTTATCCTCTTTTTCTTTCTTTAGAAAACAGCAGGTTAAACTGGATATGTAAAAAAACGGGAGATAGAAAAACATATATAAACATTCGAAAATCATTCGATTCATTGGCAGTCCTTCAAATTGTTCAAAAGGTATACCCATGAACTATAAATGAATACTATAAATTTATTTATGATATGTAAGAGTGGACGAAAACCACTTTTAGACAGAGAAATTGAATGCGCATGCGCAAATAAAGAAAAATAGTTTCCTTTAACTTTTTGATTTCTGAGGTTATGAGTTTGAAAAGCAATTTTATAATTCAACGCAGGCGGTGGGAGCAACAAAAACATTTTCGGTAAAGTCATTTGTTTTGAAATGTTAAGTTTAAGTGTTCGTAATTTCAAAATTCGGTTTTCCAACTATGGACGAGAGATCACTTCATAACATTACAAAATTTGAACAAATTAGAAGAAATGACGTCACAGTTAACTTGTTTATGTTTTTCATCCGGGTAGTTTTTTTTTTTGCTCCACAGCGACCAATAATAATGACTAAAATGAATTGGTTGATAAATGATACTAAAATGCGCATCAGTTGATCTATGTTGTGATATTTACCTTAATAAAAGCCTGAAAATTAAATGTGGGTCCTGGGAAGTATTTTTTTTGCTTTAATTAGTATTCCCTTTCCTCTTTAGTTCAGTTCAGTTCAGTTTTCAGTTTTAATTGAAAAGATCTACCATTTTATTAGTTTGTCTCCGGTGCCGTACGAATTATTTGTTTACAAAAATTCGAATTTTTTTTTTCAACTCGATATACACAGCGTGGCTCCTGTTGATAGCAGCAGGTGTAGGTAAGCAGTAAGCATATGCCTTTCAATATGTTTCCTGGAATTTGGCTTGGTCTTATTGTTAGTTTATTTAACTTAGCTGGATACCCTTTTTATGTCAATCAAATTCGATTGAGTTCTATTGGGCTATTCCATTTTAAAACCATACAGGGGTACTTTTTTTACAAGACCCTCTGGAAATTTTCAACATCAGTCGCTCGCCTGCATGTCCACTTACGTTGTCCACTGACAACCCAGGATGTTGTGGCCTGAACATTTTCAGGCCTGTTCAGACCATGTTCAGGCTTCAAAATAAAACTCTGCAGACTGCCCTGAAATAGTAAAACAATTAATCTTGAAATTAAACGTGGGTTGGGATTTGTTCCCCAAAAGCTGGCATAAATGTAAGATTGTGCGGGCCCGCGCCAGCCATGTTAACCTATCCAACTTTTAATTCAGCACAAAAATGTTAGGGCCACACACACACCTTGGCGATGGTTTCTGATAAGTACTCTACCCGCAACCCCACAATATGACCCAAACATTTTTAGTCAACAAGTCAAAATCAATCAAATGCAAAAGCCATTCAAATGTAATCAAATCAAGACACTAATCAAACGAATTGAATTAATTATAAATATTAGGACCCTCGGCATCAGTCGGTGTTCGGTCTTGACAGATCTATTATTTTCGACCAAACTTTCTTGCCGATTTCCAATTTCATTAAACACAGACCTAAAGATTTTAGGATTATAAAAAACGAGGTTAAAAGAATTTTTAACTAACATTATTTAATCTAAACAAAATTTATTACGATAAACTTTTAGTGAATTGCTTTCAAAGTAGAAATATATTTCTTATTAGTGAAATTCAAAATTTTTTTTTGGTCCTGATTTTATGAAAGTTTGCATGCGTGATGAGGTGCCATAATTCGAGTTGTTCATTATATAATATCGGGAGGTAAAAAGAAAGAATTGAGAGGTTGTTAATTTGTTGTATAATTGACAAATATATAATTCTAATACATTGATATATTTTTTAAGGCGTATCAAATAATTTCTCTCACACAAAAATAAAGCTTTACATTTTTTCCATACCCCCGTCTGTAATTACACATCAGGCATAATGATGGCGTTACGTTACTTTGCATAGTGTCCTTAAGGGTCTTTGGGGGG
>JAUJPO010048740.1:0-15793 GCA_032270745.1 Tiaropsis multicirrata
AACAAGTTATTATTATTGAAGAAATAACTACTATACTTGAAAATTGATTTCAAAATAAAACATGGAAAACTTTATTGACAGTATCCAATATTCAACAACCAATATCGTTCTTGAACGGTCTGGAACGTTACGGGATCGTTCCTTGTATGTTCTTGATTTGGAACGTTACGGGATCGTTCCTTGTATGTTCTTGATTGGTTTAACTTCAACAATCGAACCAATAAAAAACAAAAAGTCAAAAATCAAATCGCTTGTGGTGACACATTTTTCCAACATTATTTCTAAACAAAGCTTTAAATCTTTTTAATCTTAAATATAATTTTTTCCAAAAATTTGCAATCAACATTATCTTAATGGGGTTTGATTTCCGTACGAGAACTTATTCTAAAAATTATCAGGAATGTATTTCAGTGATGACAACGATGACGAGTCTGACATCAAGTAGATGTGAATGTTTTATTTGCATCTATTTATCTTTTGATGTTATTGAGGCATTTGTCTGAGAAATCGTACTTTCCAAAAATTAAGACAATTACTCTTTTGTGCCTAAATGTAGTGGGGTCTAATAAGCGTGAGGGGTGGGTACTCCAGGAGAAAATCCATAAAATGGGGGTGTCTTAAAAAGTGATATTTTAGTGATATTCCTAAAAAGCCCTAGGAAAATAAAGGTTTTTGCACTTTTTCAGAAAATTACCATAAAATTATTTTGGGGGTGAAAAAATCAAAGAATTGGAAAATGACCCCCCTACAAAAGTACAAAAGAGTACTTAAAGTAATAAGATAAATAAAGTTGAAGATCATGTTCCATCTTAATTCACTCGTAATTTTGCCAGGTATGGAGAGCGCATTGATAGAGTTGAAACAAGGATTACAGCTCGTCTTAGAGACCAACTTGGAACAGCAAAGAATGCTAATGAAATGTTTCGAATTTTCTCCCGCTTCAATGCCTTGTTTGTTCGACCTCGAATCAGAGGTGCAATCAGAGAATATCAGAAATTATTGATTGGCTTGGTAAAAGAGGATATTGAATCTCTGCATGATAAGTTTAAAGTGCAATATCCAAAGAGCAAGGCATCCAAGATGAGCAAAGTTAGAGATTTGCCCCCACTTTCAGGATCTATCATATGGGCTAAAGAGGTGAGATATTGTTACAGTTTGACTTAAAGATATCCCTTTCTTCCACCTTAATCTCATTCCAAGGTCCTATAATTAACGTTTGTTTGTTTGTTAGTAATGAGCTTTCTCAAGTTACAATTAACCATTCACCCTTTTTTTCTGCAAATTATTAAGAAAAGTTTTATATAATTTGTGTTCTACTGAGTGCTTGTTAGTGGCAAAGATATCAACCCAGTTCATGACATTTCATACACATCTAACAAAAATCAAACTTCTCAAAAAAGAGAAGTGTTATAGATAAATCTTTGTAGTACAACTGTTATAGTGCCAAACTTTTAAGAATGACTTGGCATTCTGTTTAGATTGAGCGTCAATTAAAAGCCTACTTAAGAAGAGTAGAAGATGTCTTAGGGAAAGACTGGGAAAGCCATATCGAAGGACAAGGATTGAAAGCAGATGGTGACCAATTTAGACAAAAGTTAAGCACCCAGGAAATCTTTGATGATTGGTCTCAGCAAGTTCAAAAACGTGCCCTTTTGGTTGTTGGTAGAATCTTTGCTATCTATTCCAAGAAAGCAGGAGCTGAAAAATCACTTTTCAAAATCAGAGTTAATTTTACAAGAGATGTTATAACATTGGCTAAAGAAGTAAGAAAAATATATATTTTGTTCCCCAGTGTGAAAATAAATTTGGTTTTGACTTCAACAGAAAAATCTGGTTTGATTGTACAACAAAGTGCTAGTCAGATTTCTCTGTATTGTCATCCTGTGTCTTAGAAAATATTACTTTGAGATCTTATTTTTCTTTGTCTATATTTCTTAATATCCTTTTACAAATTTGTCCCTATAATTTTTAGGTAAGAAATTTGAAGTGGCTTGGATTTAGAGTACCTCTTGCAATTGTCAGACAAGCAAATGACGCTAACCAGTATTATCCATTTGCAATTTCATTGATTGAAAGTATCCGTACCTATGAAAACACCAATGACAAGGTAAGCTTCTTCTTTTTGAACCTACCCGAATGTCCTACAAATTAACCATTGTTTTTTTTGTCCGTCCGTCTGTTATGAACTTTTCTCGAGATTGGTTCATTAGTTATTTCTAAATTTTTGAGGCAAAATGACAAAGCCCAAAATGTGACAGAGCCCAATTTTCGAGAGAAAATATAATCTCATTTGGCATATTTTTCTCATATATGGCCTAAAAATAGGGTTTTTTCCTGGAAAAATCTTATTTGGCTTAAAATGGTATTTTTAACTTTAAGGGAAATTCCCTTATGAACCCAGCAGACACAAAATTCTGTCGTTATGAGCTTTTCTCGAGATTGGTTCATCTGTTTTTCTGCACAAAGGTCATCTGAATACCCTATTTTGGTCAAAAACAGCCTGAAAAAGAGGATTTTTTTTAAATTGGTTCATTAGTGTTCATTTATGCATTCTTCTAAACTGTCTACTGATGTCACAAGATGATGCAAAAGAATAGGGACATCTGATTTTAATGATGCATAATCCATTTTAGTAGATTACGGCTGATTGTGACAATCTATATTTTGTTTTACTATAGCATTTACTATACATATAGCATTGAGCATAATTTGGTGGAAAAAATAATGTAAAGCTGAAACTTTCTCCAAACCTTCTATTGGCTTTTTTTCCCACAGTCTAGCTTTAATCTACCACGACCTTACTATACTCCTAATAAAAAGTGCATGCAAACCAAAATAAAAAATAATATTTTTGAAGCGCTTGCTGGCAAAAAGCTTCCCTTTGTGTTTAATTGTTAGAATAAATGAGGGTAGGTTACCAATGTATGACTTGAAAATTAACCATTATAATTAATTTCTTATGACCATTCAATTATTTTACTTAAAATAGGAGGTTTCTTGGTGTTCTTGACCCAAAATGGCTGATGGGGGTGGTTCTCACTGTCAAATTTTCATAAAAGGGGTTGTTATACAATTAGTATATGGTCTCTTAAACTGGGAAACTGACTCTTCAATACTTAAAATAAAATTGTGTGCTGATGAAGAAGAATAGGGACATCTGAAAAGCAATGATGTATTACATTTTTGTAGATAATTTTCTGAACACAATTTCTGTCAAATATATTTTATTTGTGTTTTGTTGAGAGTTGTAATATTTGATAACACCAAGGTCTTCCTGACAAGACTGGACCAAATTTTAATTTGAAGAGTTTTCATTTGATAATTGAACACTCATCATATTTGGTCAAACACTAATTTTGAATAAATGATGCATAGAATTAAGGTAATCTAGGCAATCGTTCCTTCAAATACATTGTTTGATTCTCATTGAACCAACCAAATAAAACAGGAAATTATTTTCACTTTCAGGTCTTTGACAAGATGTCCATTTCACCATTGGTTGCTGGAGTCAGAAGAGAAATCCAAACTCTGATAAATGAGGTAAAATATTTTAAATAGGTTTTCAATTTTGACAAGCAAGTGATGATTAGCAAGACAGCAGTTCTCTTACTGATACTTTTGCTGCCTTCCTTCTGATGTTTAATTCTCTAATAAATGAGGTAAATATTTTAAACAGTTTCAATTTCAACAAACAAGTGATGATTAGCAAGACAGCAGTTCTCTTACTGATACTTTTGCTGCCTTCCTTCTGATGTTTATTTGTTTTAATGGTATCTTATTGTTGTGATTATTATGTTTTAATTTTTTTTCTGTTTTGGTTTTAGGGTATGAGTTTGGATTGGCCATCTTACAAGCTTATGCCATATGTCATGAGACTTTCAGAAGCAATTACTGGATATCAAGAAAAGGTATAATTTTAAATGTATAAATGATTGGCCTAACAGTGAATGTATAACACAATATACTTTAATGCTTCAGGCACTGCATCCACAGCTAGTCAGCGTCTCCATTTGTTAATATGGCTGATGTGTTACAGCTGTGGGAGAAAAATCCTATTCACTATAAATTTTACATCAGCTTGTTTTAAGTTTTTGTTCTAATTTTATGTGTCTAGAATTCACCATTCTGAGAGTTGATTGTACACTGTCCTTTGTGTAATCGTAGTATGAAAGGTGACATTAAACTTGAATTGATAATGTATAATTAATTTTTTTAAACTTTCTCTAAACCCTGCTTGTTAACCTTCTTGCTTGAAGGAGCTTGAATTTGTTTGTATATTTAATTTACAGACAACTCCCATCTAAATTATTTGTAGGCTACATCATAATTTTCTTTGTTCAGAGCGTAAACTCCTTCTCTTCGGACTATGCGCTTTGCTCTTAGAATGAATATAAAACAGCGAACTACTGCACATGCGCATTATGATTTTTTTTTTGAAAACAATAAAATAATAAAACAATGAACTGTGTCGACCAATCAGCTTTAGAAGATTAAAATGTTTATTGATAAATTTGTTTTGTTAAATAAAAACGTTTATTTCAATATCTGTCAATCAAGGAAATTATTACGTACATTCTATAGAAGATTGTTTACAAATCTCAGGGGGTCATTATTGGCCAAGCATATGAAAACCTATAGACCAAGAGGAAAGGCCTAAAAGTCTATTATGTAGTCTAGATTATTTGATGTATTATTTGTTGATTAAATAAGATAATTGATTTTGATTATTTTTCAACTTCTCAGGTTGATGAATTGATGTCCAGCATCCAAAAGGTTGACATTGAGATTCAGTCACTCGCAACTTGTGCCTTCAAGAAAGAAGTGTTTGAAGAAGTAATGTTGAGAATCCAAAAATCAGTTGATGATTTGAATCTTCACAGCTATTCCAATTTGAATGCATGGGTAAAAACATTGGATGCACAGGTAAACAAAGATGCAGTTGAAAGTTATTTGATTGTCTCTGTTTTATGATGAATGCAACATCTTAATTTCTATGATGAGATTGTTGCTGCCTTCCTTCTGAAAACAAACTGTACATTGGCATGCTCAACTTTTTGGGTGGCTAACAGGAGCTCAATGTTCTATTATTTTTTTTGAATCTTAGGTTGAGATGAAATTAGCTATTCGTTTGCAAGCTTGCATGAAGGAATGGATCAAAGCTTTGAATCAGGAGAATGAATTTATTGATGATGCTGAAGTTGCTTCCCATCGACCAGGAGGATTGGCTGAAATTAAACCCATCAGAATTGAGTTTAATATTAGAAATCAAGTGATCCAAGTGCACCCACCTGTTGAAAAGTGTCGGGAACATTTGTACAATGAGTTGTCTTCGTGGGTATCAACAATAACTGGTCTCCAAAGAATCCAGAGCCAAAGATACCAGGTATGAAAACTACTACTTATTCACTATGTCCAATAAATACAAAGTTTCGGTTATTTGTATCTAACTGGTTGTACTTTTCAATTCCTAAAGGTTGGAGTTGAGAAAGGTGAAATTGCAGATTCAAGTTATCAGAAACTACTTTTCAACCTTCCTGAATCAGCTGGTGCAACACCAATGGAAGTTTATGGTGCTATTGAAGAAACCATGGCAGAGATTGACAAATACACTCAGGAATGGTTAAGTTTCCAATCACTGTGGGATCTTGAGATGGCTCATGTTATTCCACGTTTGAAAACACTTGGGAACTGGATGACACTGCTCAAAGAAATCAAGTATGTAACATTTTTTTATTTAGTTCTTTGTTTCATGTTCTTATCCATGTGATGATTAGCATATGCCTTTCAGCTTCATATAGTTGATACTTTTGCTGCCTTCCTTCTGATGGAAATCTATAGAAATGTGCCTTAGAAGCTTCAATTAAAAAAAAGTTACCTTAACAATAATTTTTTGGACCTAACCGGAGGTCCTATAAATTAACCGTTGTTTGTTCGTCTGTTCGTCCGTCTGTTATGAACTTTTCTCGATAAAACCCAAAATGTGACAGAGCCCAATTTTCAAAAGAAATCTCATTTGACATATTTTTGTCAAAAATTGCCTAAAAATAGGGTTTTTTGGGCTTTATGCAAAATTGCTTCATTAGTTTTTCCTGATTATTTGCTTAACGTTAGAGGGTAAGGTGTTCTAAAAAATGGCCGAAAAAGTTTTTCCCGGAAAAATCTTATTCGGCTTGAAATGGTAATTTTAACTTTAAGGAAAATTCCCTTATGTACCCAGCAGACACACAACGTTCTTTTAACGTGAGAACATTTCGTATCTGCTGTGTAAACTAATCAATAATTCATCATGTTAATTTTTTCTTATTCAACACCCAACCCTCATGACCATAAACCCTCGAATGTGACGGAGTCCGATTTTTTTTTTCGCGGCCGATTTTGGCTTAAAACGGCCTGAAAAAGAGGTTTTTTATGGGTTTTCTCAAAATTGGTTCATTAGTTTTTTCTGATTTTTTGCACAAAGATGGTCATCTTGATACCTATGATATGATTTTTTTAAAGATACTCACATTCATCAGACAGACAAAGGTTCTCTTTCCTTGGTATAATGGCTGTAATTCGCCTATTAATTGAGCTGTGCTCATTCATTCATTCGTTCATTCATTCTTATGGCGTTATTAATTTCATTTTATAACCAGGTAGGTCCATAAGAGTATCACTTGTTCAGGCGTGATGGCGTGAAATTGCGAAAGATTTGGCGTGATGGCTTGAATTTTAGGGTCGCTGGGGGGCCTCAGTAAACAAGCCTTAAAAAGTACAATAAAAATTTAGTGTCGTAGCAAGGGATGAAGAGCATGTTAATTGCTGAAACTTTTCGCACTGATTGTCTATCGCAAAAGAACAACATCTTCCCTGGCCGTGGTTAAGAAAATTAAGACTTATCTATATATTTCCACAAAGCTTCAAAAGTTAACGGTTTTTTTAAATAAAGTAAGCCTTAAAAAGTACAATAGCTTTAATGCGTGCTAATTTCGGGCGAACCGAAATGAATATTTCGAGCTAAAATTTGACATGGTTATTCATTTTCCATACTTTTTAAATCAGAAACACATTTGCGAACTTTTTTGTATAAAAAATTCAAAAAAATCAATCAGACAAAACACCTTTGGAAGTGCCCTCGGTATAATTTTGTAATGAAATTAACTTACTTCGAAGATAGTTGTTTAATTGAAGGCCTTAAACCAGTTATGATATGTTTTTCTTACCAGGCTTTACCAAGCATTAAAAATTATAATACAATCTTGTCAAGATAAGGCTAAATATCAAAGCTAGAAAAGGCTCTATGCTAAAAACTACATGGTAGCCAAAAGACAAGGGTCTAATTTTTGCAGGGGGATGAAGGATTATTTATCCGGGGGTAAAGTGGTAAATTGGGTAAAGTAGTGGTTTTTGGGTCATCAACTACCAGGGTTGATTATGAGAACAGTTTTAAACCATACAAAGCCTCCTGCATTTTTTTCTCTAGAACAGCCAAATCACGAATCAGGGAAATCTGATTAAATTTTTACAAGGAATTGACTCTAGGATTCGAAAAAATTATCTCTGAACAACAAATTTTGATAACAACCTGTTTTCATTCAGTACCAAACCAATAGAATGGGCTGCTACAATCGCTTCGAAAACACGTGGAAGTCAACACAGAACGCTGGCCTGTCTGACTTCATCAATAGCGAAGTACCATCGGTTGAAATGAGGGCACAGTTTGTTTTTTTTACTTATTTTATCCTGTTTTTTTTTGTTTTTTTGACACTTTATTGTTGAGTCAAAAATTTTCTTACACCTATTTTTATTTACGAATAGTTCCTATAAGAATATCAGGGTGAAAATGACCTAAATTGATGCCATGAAATGACACAATATTACTAAAAGGGTTTATACCTAAACATCAAAATAATCATGCACATGGGAAATTTTAGCAGATTTTAGCAGAAAACTTAATCTGCAAAAATAAGAATACATTAAGAATATTTTACCCTCATCTTTTGCCAAATCATAAGAATACTTCACCCTAAATGAAAACAACCACTATTCTTATAAAAAGCGTGTAGCACATTTGAAATACCGCTTTAATTGCTTATTATTTTTTATAAGAACCTTCTAAGCCTCTGAACATCGTTCTCACTTAATTTTTCTGAAATTCAAATATTCTTTAATTGCTTTTGTAAAAGAGAGTGAAAATGGGTTCTTTGTTATTTAATATTTTTGGCCTCTAAATTATATTTAGTGTACGACCCAGCAGGCACAAAACGTTATCCCAACATTGTTTCAACATTGTCCAAATAACCATGTTTAGACATTAAAACAAACGTTCCGTGCCTCCTGGGGAAAATATGATGAGGTATCTTTGTCCAAAATGTATCTGGCATTTTTTAACTCCATTTCTTTCATTCTTCAGACTGGAAACGAACATTGTCAACTTGATCAAAAGTACCAAAGCGCTTTTCACTCAGCTCTTCATCTCGTCGGACGGTCAAAGCTACATGGATGAGGGTCAAACCAAGTTGTATCGTTCGCTACGAGACATAGCTGTTGAACGACTGAGTCATTACGATCTCTTCTTGAATGTGCGTGGCCAACAGAACGTTTCGATGACTGCCTACCATAATGACTTTCCTGGATTGGTTCATTTCATATATACAAATAGGTTTGTCGATGATTCACACACTGTACCAATTATAAATATCTCGGGGATGGGTTGGGGGTTGGTTTTCTCGAATTTGTCTTATACACCAGTAAATTTCGGCCGAGGCTCGGATGTACTTAACTTTGATCCATATTTTCTCAAATTTCCCACCAACCCTTAACATGCCTAAAATGCTTCCCTTGGTCTCATACTTTCATTAGGAATTTTCCCATGCTCAAATTATTGGCTTCATAGTTGTAGTTCTTCATAGTTTCTGGTAAAGTTTTCCACCAAATCTGAAATTCGATGTTCTTATAAAAAAAAAGTGTTCCCTGAACTACAATATTGTTCATTGCGTTCGATAAGATCGAGCATATCTTCATCACTTCATCTTCGCTTCATGCCCAAGCTCCTCCAATTCTTAGCGTTATCCCCATTTTAAGTGACGTTAGGTTTGAATTTTCTCATGGTCATACATAAAGAATTAATAGTGATTTATAAAAAGGGACGCCTCCAAAAAGTCATTTTGTATCGGTAATCTTCCCTTTTTAAATTAATCGTTATTCCACAATAGTTTAACGATCGTTTCGAGTTTGATCAAAATCACTATTTATTAGTATGTATAGTAGGGTGTGAGCACAGTTAAAAAAATTATTGTACGAAAAAAAGTTTTCAAAGAATGAAGCTAACAAACGTTAATTGAGTGAATTAAAAATAAGGCTCTGAGAAAAGAGAAGTTCATTGAATATGGGAAAACAATAACTTTTTGGAATTAAGATAAAACGATTGCATAAAATATCCAAACAAATTGTACAATTAGTGGGATATTTTTACCCTCAGAAACTTATGTTAGCGAGGTTACACAAGGGCTTATTTAGAACGTGAAATGTACGACTTGAACCTGTACATAACCTGGTCCAGCAATATATTTTATGCGTATAATCCTTAATCGGTTATGTGCAGGTTCAAGTCGTATATTTCACGTCCTAAATAACCCTTTGTGTAACCTCGCTATTGTTGATGTCTCATCGTTTAGAGATAACTCATCGTTTAGACAAAAGTGATGAAATTTTTTGGAGGTGATGAAAATTTTGTCCGACGAAAAATAAGTCCGACATTTCTTTGTCCGATAAGGTAGTGCTAACTTTTAAAGGAGCATACTAAATCAATATCAAGTAATTAATTTAGATTTTTCAATACTTTAAGATTTGTCCTAATCAATCAAATTAAAGTGAAATTAATATGTTTTTTATATTAGGCCCAATGAAACTTTAGAGTAACCCGCACTAAATATTTTGAGTGAATTGGTATTGTGCATCGTCGTTATGTTTCAACAACTTTCGATCAAAAGATAAAAATAAAAATCCAATAAACTTTTATCGAATCCCGAAGGATGCAACAATTCAAGGACAATATATGAAGTTATTCAAAACTCGAGGAATGAACATGAATGGACATATTTGTTGTGAGCACTGGAAGAATGGTGTGAGAAAAGATTCGGGTCATTTACCAGAGATTATTGTTTCACAAAGTCACCTTAATAAACTCAAGAAAAAACTGAAAAATGCTAACAAAACCCTTGTGCGTAATCCAAGTTCAGTACGAGCAAAGCTTACAGTCACATCCCTAAAGAAAAAAATGATCGCAGCTCAAAATGTTACACAGAATCAGGGTACACAAAGAAGAAAACTTACCAAACATTCACTGAAAAAGAAAACAAAATCTGCCACCAGTTCAAGTGAAAATGCTGACCCAAATTCTTCTTCCAATGGTGAAATCGAGAAACTAAAACAACAACTTAAAGATAAAACTCAAGAGCTCCAAAAGATGGAAAACAATTTGCTTCTCGCTGAAGGAAAGCTGGTTACATACTGAACAGCAGTTAAAATTTTTCAAAAATCTCCAATATTCGTACAATCTTCTGTCTAAAGACCAAAAAACATTCAAGTATTTATGTGGGTTGGAATTGGAGCAGTTTGATATTCTCATGGAAATTGTTCGACCCTATTTGTCACTTTTGAATCATAATGTCAAAAACTATTCACATGAAACACAGTATCTTGCAATATTGACAATATGTCGTCATGGATTAGCTTACCGTTTTATGGCATTCATCTTGAAGACATCAGAAGCTACTGTTGGTCGTATTGCTAATTCATGGTTCATATTTTTAGCTACAATCTTTAATGAAATTAATTTGACACCTGAACATGGCTTTCTAATTGAGAAAATTCCTTCGACAGAACAAAAGCCTTCGTCCACTCTGTTGTCGAGAAATTGGTTACCGATGCTGTTGCAAATGTCGAGAGTGGTTCTTCTCGTGAGGACTGCGTGATTGTGGAAGACGAGCAAAAACCTAAATCTAACCGTAGAGGACAAAACCGACGGAACAAGTATACCGCAAAGTTTAAAGCAAACATTATTACATGATGCCCGACGTGCGTCAAGAAGATTTAGTAAAGGAATATAATGTATCTCAATCTCTTATCTCCAAATGGCTTAAGGATAAGGACAAAATTTTGAAAGAGGCTGCTGATTCGACCCGTAAAGAATTGACGAAAATGCGCAAGAGTACAAAGTACGTACGTCTTCATGGGGAACTGCTAGCTGAAGTTAAGAAAGCAGGAAGCCGTGGCTATTTGGTTAACTTTAATTGGATTTGGACCAAAGCCAGAAAGATATATCGCACACAAAAAGAGGATCCTAACGCTATTGTCCGTAAGCATGTCATTACGTCTTTTCTTCGCCGGTACAACATCCGTATGAGAGCTCGCCAAAGAAATCGAAATATTCAAAGGAACATTTCAGGAAAGATTTGGCGAAATGGCACGGTGTTACACGAGAGCGCTTGATTAGAACCGGTTTGAATGATGGTTATGATTAAAGTGGGGAAGGTTTGATCCAAGTAAACGTTTCAACGTGGATCAATCCCCCCTACCATTTGTTATTGATCATAAGAGGAACAAAGATACAACAAAGTCTGGATCCAGCAACCAGGAAGTGGGCTAGACAAACGCCAGTGTACGCTACAAGTGTGTGTTCGAGCGGAGGGAGAGCAGCCAAAACTAGCAATAATATTTAGAGGCACAGGAAAAGGGATCAAGGAGACAGAGAGATTAGCTTACCATCCCGACGTGGACATTTATTTCCAAAAGAATGCTTGGGCAGATACTGAAGTGTCTGTCCAATGGGTAAATGAAACTCTCGCCAAAGCTGTCGAAGGGCTCGATCGCTATGCCCTATTTCTCGACAACCTGACAGCTCAACAAACTACCGATTTCAAGAAGGCTGTGAGCTCACAATACGGAGTTTGCTGGTTCGGGCTACCAAATGCCACCGATTTGTGGCAGGTCGTTGATGCTGGGATCGCACAGCTCCTAAAAACCCTTACCAAAAAAGAGCAAGATGACTGGCTGATGGATGACAACAATGCCGACAAGTGGTATGGACATAGCAATGAGTCCTTCACAGCCTCTGAACGGAGAATTTTGATTTCCAACTGGTGCGGAGATGCTTGGAAGAAATTAGTATCAGGGACTTATGACAACTTCATCAAAAATTGTTGGGAAAGAACTGGTTGCCTTATAACAGCGGACGGTTCAGGGGATGAGAGAATTAAGCCCAAAGGATTGCCAAATTACCTAGTACCGCCACCGATCGACTACGTAGAAGCAACACCTTCCGCCCCGGTCACGAATAATGTGCCAGAGATTACGGTTGATCTATCTAACGAGCCAGAACAAGTAGAGGAAGAGATAGAAGAGGAGGAAGAACCAGCAGACGAAGGAGAGGCGCAAATGGATAGAGAGGAGGACAGAACTTTTGCTGATGAAATGGTTGGACTTAAAGTAAAAGTGCTCTATGAGCACGGCTGGTCTGAAGGGGAGATCATGTACTTCAACAATGTCCTTCGGGAATACAAAGTTAGTTTTTTAGAGGGTGAAAATGATTTCATTCCTGAGGATGAGATGGGGTCAGCAGATGTCCAAATAATCATGTAGAACGTGGCGTATATTATCTATACAAACTAATATAAGTACTGTACATAGCCTTTTTACTTTTCTCTGTGTACATAGCTAACAAGTTTAAAACATTGATACTGTACCCTTTATCTAACAGTGTATTTAACCTCTTTATAGTCTTAATCTGTAACATTATACGTCTTGTGTTTAAAACCAAAAAGTTTCTAATTTCATTTTGGCATTTTTGAGAATTTTTTTTCGACATTCAGTTTGGAAAAGCTAAGAATATGCTAAGAATATTTTAAGATGATTTCGACCAAAAAGTTAAGAATATTCATCATGAAACGAAAAAACACCATTCTTATAAAAAAAAAAGCGTGTAAGTACCTGGCAAGCGAAAAACTGCCAGGGAAAAACGAATGCCAAAAATTTCCCATACGCAATAAGACCATCTTCGCCGACAGAAAATGGCAAAACGTTCACTGCGATCTGAACTTGGAAGTATCGCGCGCTTTTCATCGAATTATATTTTTGTTCCGCAAATTACATCGCTGATTGTTTTTGCTGCGTCAGCGTTTTTCATGATTTTTTTTTTTTATAAACAGAGCGGGAAAATCTGGAAACAAAATCAGTAATCAGGAAACAGTCAACATTGAAAATAAAGTGAAACATAGTGGTAATAGCAATCAAGAAAATGTTTTCTTCATCCCTCGAGCAGAATATCTTTAAGTACGTTTTAGTAAATCTGGAAAAGAATGTTGTGAAGAAGATCAAAGATTCCAACACTTTGAAATCGTCATCCAGCAACCCTCACACAAAGACAGTTCAAGTTGCAAATGTCAGTCAACATGCCTATGCATTTAAGTATGGCTCAAAATTTGGAGGTGAAGAAGTTGAAAACGAGAAGAAAATAAGATCTTCAACGGCTCTCTTTCAAATAAACACTATGGTGAAAGCATGTGATATCTTTAAAAGCGCGACCGTCTCAACATTTAATTCGGCTGGTGATGTTGTTATTGTTACACCGTGGCGCTATCTTGCAAAGGACATGACCATCTAATTGGGGAATAATATATCGTGTTTTTTTGAAAAGGGAAAATTAGCTATTCCCATTAGAGAGGATGAGGATACTGTGGAGATATTCCTTGTTTGCCCTGGTCTGGATGAGAATGATGAGGTACCATTTTGGGCAAGAGATGTACCTTTGGAAGAACTTGGCTTGACTCCTTCTCCGAGTGAGTTTCATAAGGAAAGAGGAGTGGGTAAAGTTTCCATGAAGAAAAGTGATTTGGATTCAACCTTTCTGCCGATAGATCAAGACATTTTGGACGGTGACTTTATTCGTGTTGGTGGACAGTATTATGAAATCCTTGGATATTGTAAACATGATAGAAACTTTAATTCTGTAAGATTTACCAAATACATTCGGAGAAATGCCAACAACGCACCATACAGTTATATACGCCGTCCCGTTTTGAAAGGAAACGTTGTTAGGTTACCAAGGTTAGCTGTTGTCAAGGAGCTATTAAACAATATAAACGATATTAAACAATATTGGTAACGATGATTAAAAATGCTTGTTTTAATAAGCTTGGCTTCTTAACACATGATACTGCAATTCTAGTTCCTTGAATTTATTTTAGCTAAATTTGATATTTTCTATTTTCAAGTATATAGGTACATAATTTACTCGCATCGCAGGGCCTTTTCAGTTTTTTTCAGTACTGTAACCGAACAGAAAGGAAGGGGTCTTATAATTTATAAACTTATTATGAATTCAAATTTTCTTCTCATTTTTTCAGTGCTTTTAAAATGTGATTGATTTTCTTCGATTTTTGATTTTAAGATTTTATCTCAAACTTTTAAATATTTTTTAATTTAGTATTAATTTCTAACTCTATATTTTTTAGTACTTCTCACTCTAGTTTTGAAGTCACAAAATATGTAGTCAAATCTACATTCTAATTTGAGAAGGAATAGAATCTCTCTAATCAGTTAGTATATTTATGAGTCTTCCCTGAGTTCATCCCTGCTACTTATTTAGTCTTGATCATTCTTGGTTATAAAAGTTATATTTATAAATTTTTTAGATTATACTTTTTATTTCTCTTTAATCACCTAATAACCTATTAACAAATAACGTACAAAATTTTATACTTAATTTTATTTTGAAAAAAGCACGTGAAGTATAGACTGGGGTGTATATCTTCTCTATATATTTGTCCGCTCATTTGGTCAGACGAAAATAGGATCGAAACGAAGGAGCTTGAAAATCTCAAATTTCTTTCAAAAATATATGTATATAAGTTTCTGAAACTTACTCTTTTGTGCTTTTGTGTGCGGAAAGTCAAATTTTACTTTTGCAAGTTTTTCACCCCCAAAATCATTTTATGGATTTTCTTCTTGAGTACCCACCCTCCCCGCTTTTTGGAACCCCCTACAATTAAGCACAAAAGAGTAATGTAATAAGCCCTAGTAATACATATTTTTAAATATAAAAAAACGTCTTAAGAGCATCTTTTTGTCTTTGTAACCTTAGAATTTCAAAGGTAATATTTAATAAAATTCTATTTCCAACTATGTACATATTTTTGAAAAATTATTTATACTGACATATTATGAACTCAATTAAAACTGTTTCAATTTTTTTTTCATTCATAAAGTTGGGAGCCATAACAGAAATTCAAATCATATTCATGTATTTCGACTACAAGCTCTTAAAAATTGAAATAAACTTGAGAGACATTACTTCTTCTGTCTTTTTAAATTAATGATACCGTGAATGTTTGTAATTTTGAAGGAAAATGGAGGGATATTTACTGTAGCTTCACTTATAATGTCAAGTTACTTGATCAGAATTTAAAGCACCTAAACCAAGTTTCAGACAGATTTCACTTTAAATTATATACTTAAAACATGCAGTGACTTTTTTGTGGGAATGGTAAATGCGGATGAGTTTCCAAAACTTTTTAATCATAGTTAGAAATAATGTTCTGAAACATAAGAATACTTTGCGGCCTAACCCAAAAGACTGGTTTTTTTCACTGGAAAAAATGATTCAGATTCCCGAGTTGACCTAAGCGCTATCAACTCAGTTGGTATATTGTTGTCCTGGGTTGACCTGGATATAATAGGTCAACCGTTGACCGCTCTTGTCAACTAGTTGCCGCAACGTGTCAACTTAGTTTCCCCATAACCTAATTCAACTGCA
>JAUJPO010048751.1:0-15793 GCA_032270745.1 Tiaropsis multicirrata
TGAAGATATGTAATATCAGTCATTTTAAGGAAAGGAAAAGCTTTGATATATAAGAAACTTAAAAAGATCTAACTAAAGAGAAAAGAATGTTTTTGGTATTTATATAGTACTATAATAAACTTATTCTTTTCTAAGAAAACCTTTGTGAAAAATAAAGTAAACCTATACAAACCAAAATTTTGTTCGGATTTGATCATCTACCCAAGAAGATATAGCACAGAATTAAAACCTAAAAATTGTACTCCTCATTTACAGTGTTCACAAGTTGTATGGATAATTTTTACGTGAGAGTTAAAAAATGTTTACAGGAATATAATATGACTGATTATTTTACTCAAATAAGGTAAACAAGTTTTATTTCAAAATCTAGTTGCCTTAGTCAGAAAAAAAACAACAACAGGTCAATATGTAAGGCCTCCAGAGGTCAAAAGTGGAACAAAATATTGAAACAGAATAAGAATCTTCATGTAAAACTGTTACTTAAAAATCACAATGAATGAATGAATGCATGTAAAAATTATATTAGCTATGTTGTTAGTCCAATTTCAATTTCAAGATCATAACAAGGGTTAATTCAGTTTTATTGAAAAGTATTGGAAAAAGTAAAACTTGTGATTAGGAACAAGAGAATTCTTCCAAGGTCAGAATGAGGTGTATTAAAGAAATTTTATTTATATATTACTTGGTAGACATAAAAATAAAAGATTGGATTTTCGTACCGTACTGATTGCTCCATTGTAAATTGCCTTTAAAAATAACATATTTGAATCAGTATAAATTATACAGATAAAACTAAAAAAAATAGATTAGTTTATTATTATATAATACCAGGATCATCATTATCATCATCATTCAAATTTGTCCATTCAAAGTCTTTCTTATACAGCGTAGTGAAGATGAAGGGGCTCTGTGTTAGACAAAGGAAAAAGCGATACAGGAAAGATAAATCAATTTCAGGTGCTGGATTAAAATGCTCCTTGATGTGATTTTCAAAGATATCTCTGATCCGTAGAAGGTTAACAACTTTATGTGTGTTTACAAGTTCTTGGAATTGTGCTCTAAGACCACTTTCGTTTTCTCGATCATTCATGGCAATTCCATCGTCTTCAAGACCTGGGAACTTGACTACCTTTTTACCTTTGTTTCGATCAAAAAAATAACTGAGAAGTAATTCTTCATTAATGTGTAGCTGATTCAAAAAAGGAAAGGAGTTCACGTAGGACCACTCTACACGAGTATTTCCTTCCAAATAGAAAACAACACGTTCATTTGCGTTGGTGAATGTACTTTCATCCAAAGAAATTCTTTGAAGCAAATTGAATGCGATCGGTGATAGGGGTTTGGTAAGTGGAGAAAACGAACTTGCAATCCAACTTATGGGCTTAAACAATGTTAACAAATTCCTCAAGATTTTGTTTAGATGATCATAAGATAGTGTGTCAAAAATACCCATAAAATGATCAAAGTAACTTTTAATCATGAATGTATATTGCACCTCCACTTTAGGGAAACATTTGCTATAAGAAATTTCATATATGAATTTATTGAAACTTTTGGCAACAGTTTCCTTTGAGTATTCAATCCTCTTTTCAATTTCACTTTCATCAAAACCATTATTGACTTCTTCGTCAGTTTCAAGTGGGTTGTCTCTATACGCCACTAATTTCAAAATGAATTCAGGTGTTACTTTTTCTTTGTCCTCTTCATTAGTTGGGATTTGTTTGAGATCATCTGCAATGTACTCCAAATAGGTGTTAGGATCCTCACTTGGAGATAAGTAACTGAAATAGCAACCAATATTTCATAAACATAATTTCACTTCAAAAATTATATTTTTTCACTTCAAAAATTATATTTTTTTCCTTTCAAAGGATTCCTAGTTTAAGCCAGTTTAAGCCTAGATATATCAAAGAAATGAATTTGAACATAATTTAGGAAAATTTCCAACTAGAGATTGTAGTACTAAGCAACATAATCAGTGCAAAATCTGGAAAGATACATCTTTCTGTTTGTTTCGATGAAGCAATAATTATAGTTTTGAACACAAAAAAACAATTTTTTATCTTACCTACACTGCTCAATAATTGCAGTCCAATCACAAATGGGATCAGTTTGTTGTGCAAAATACAGAGTCCTTTCTTCCACTGAATAAGGATGGTGTATAATAGCTGAGACAAATTCACGATCAAGCTTTTTCTTTCCTTTGTAATGACCATCAAGGTTCAAAGAGTTCATAAGGAATATGAATCGATTTTCAAAAACTTCAAAACAATACCAATGGTTTATCCATGTGTTAGAACACTGATCAACATCAACAGGTGGAAAAATGTCAAGACCAGAAGTAGGCAGTGCCATACTCTTCATTATAAACTCAATGATCAATTTATCTTTGGTAGTGTTTGCATTTTCCAAAGTATGATAATTGTATGCCATATGAGAGAAATGAGACAAAATAGACTTGCATAAATGAAGGAAAATTTGAAAATTCTTGTAGGTGCAAGTATCATAACAATCCATTGCTGTTTTAATAAGAAAACGTTGCATTTTCTTTTGCATGAAACTCAATTCTATGTTTTCTTTAAAATGCGTTTTCAAAATTTTAGAAGCTCTTGCTAAATTGATGCATGATTGCAAATCCAACAGATCAATAATTTTTACCAAACAATCTTCATTCAAATCTTCAAGAGTCTTTGCATCCATTTTACTATCCTGACAGATCTGTTTTAAAATGAAGATAAGTAAGAACATATAACATGTTAAGGCACTGTCTCCAAATACTTTAATGGGATAAATTTTCGTGGGGAGTAAATTTTGCAGATTTTGAGGATTTTGGCCCTATCTGCAAAAATCTAGAAAGTGCCATCCACGAAAATAAACCCCTATAAAAATTTGGCAACTATTGGTGAATTTGGCTTTTTTTAGAAAAAGATTTCTATTATATATATAACGTTATTACTTTTCAAAAAAAGATTCAAAATTCACTCATCCACAAAAATAAATCCCAGGGAATAATTGGAAAACAGCTCATCCCCGAAAATTATTCCCTGCTGCAAAATTTATTCCCTGCAAAAATTTATTCCCTAAAAGAATTTATCCCATAAAAGAACCGCAGCCCTTAGGTATTTAGATCAAGCCTTACAAAAACCACCAAGGAATAGTAAAGAACAAGGAATAATAAAGAAATAATAATGAAAAAACTATATTATACTGTCAAGGGGTGATACTTTGCATTAATACTCTGCCATACTTTGCCCTGTGTATTTTACCAAATAGCAATATGTTCATTTTTAAAAACGAAAGTGAAAAAAAAACATGTCATATGATTGTGTCACGCACGCCACAACAATTTTTTTCCATAGTCACACTTAATAACAGCTTAAGTTTGTAAAACTGTTAAAATAAAAACTGGTTATAAAAAGTTAAACATGTGTGTGAGAGTATTATAATTACTAAACTACTTTCCCTTTTGGCTTAGCATCTCTCAGGGGGATAATAACAAAGAAACAAAAACACTCTAACTTGCGTTTGTGAAGTTTTGAATTGTCTTTTGAATTACTTTCCTAAGTAATCTGATCTACAGATTTTTTTAATGTTTTGATTTGTAATTGATTTACGTGTTTCAATCTGAAAGCAGGAGAATCAATCTGATGACCAGAATTTTAGGAGGAAAACAAAGGAAATAAGGTGAGTTAAAAGTATGGCAAAGTAATGCAAATTATCACCTCTTGACTGTACCCCTGTATGGACTAAAAATGGTCACCAATTGGTAAACGCTAGTCTTTGCTGTTGAAAAAAATTAAAAATACTGATTTTTGTGTGGAACCTTTTTGTCAGTATCATGTGCTGTCTTTCCCTCTGTAGATGTCCAAATATTATCCCAAGAAACTCTGAGTATGTCAGATTTTTAGCAAAAAAGTGAGGACAAAAGTGGAAGAAGCAAGAAATTAATTTTTCGAAACTGGTTATCTTCCTAGCTATATATGTTATCATATTATGAAAACTATACTAATACACACTCTTTTTGTTATAAGAACAAATATCAAACATAATCGAACACAATTGAACAAAAATATAAATTGAAACAATCAAACCAATTTAGAATTTTTGAAATTTAGAAAATTCGATTGCTTGGTATGCACAACTTGCGACTTATTGTCACAAAAAATTCACTTTGAAGTTTATTGCTGTTCTGTAAAATACACAGTGAAAAGTATGGCAGAGTAATGCACTGTAATGCATTGTATCACCTGTTGACCGTACCGAGAATATCAGGAAATAATAAAAATGGATTTTTCCATAATGTGTTTAGCGTGTTGTGAGGTTACTTGAACCCTTTTTAGGCCCAAGATGTTAAAGCAAGAAGCAAAAAAATTATTCATAACAATGTTTTCAAGCATGTGCACTGTGTGCCCAGAATAGGGAAATGTGGAAACAACTTCATATCTCACAAACTAAAAATGGTAGAGACAAAAGTAAACACTTTTTGGAAAGGCCTTAATGGGATACAGCTTTTGGCCTAAAAATGCCAAAATGCCCATAGTTCAAGCTGAGATGCTCAAAATGTCGCAAATTTTATGCGTTGCTAGGGCCAATTGTATGAAATTCGTAAAAAAACAAAACAAATGGTGTTCTTTTTACATTTTTGACAAATTTTGGCTCAAAAACAGTCTAAAAAGGCCATTTTGAGTCCTTTAAAATCTCCAAAAATCTAATTTTTCCACGTCCCTACCCTACGGTTAGTGGAGAAAAAATCTTTACTTTTGCTCAAAATTGAGCCAATTCCTTGTTGCTATGTGGGACAAAAGGAGAAAGAAGATTTTGAACAATATCTACTTGTGATGCTTTGTACTTAAGGTAGTGATTTAAGCAGTGGTCGGACAAAGTTTGACCCCACATTGATTTTAAGAAAGTAGTCACGGTGTAGTATCTGATTTCAGAGTCATTTGCCTGCCGCAACCTGGCGCAAAAAAGTTATTTCAAGCTTCTTGCGGAAATTTCAGTGAAAAAACTTGGTCATAAAGCTAAAAATTAGTCTACTTTTGGTGATTAAAGGTCAAAGATTTGACTTTTCTGTCAAAGTTTTATTGTAGTAGGATGCAAAAACCATAAAATAAGTTTGAGTTTGAGTTTTGGGACCAAAATATGGCCAATTTTGGGAAAAAAGGGCAAAATTTGCTATTTTTTATTTCTTTTTCATTTCCCCTGACTTCCAGGGGGCCCCTAGGGACTAGAAAAGCTTTAAGATGTCTCAATTTTGTGTTTTTGCATTGAGAATTATATAGACATTGAAAAAAAGCAAACAGAGCAGTTCTAGACAAACTTGGGTTTTTTCCACCCCTTGGCAAACAGTGCTACGTAGTGGGCGTCCTACTTTAAGCCTTTTAAGCCTTTTTACATGAAACGACAACCAAGGGACCACAAGTTGTGTCCTACTTTATACAGATGTTCCAGTGATATTTGGCTCTTCCAGAAAGAATCCGTACCTGTTTGACGATTTTTCTTAACACCAGCCCCCCTGGATATCCTTGGTCTTGAGATTCTTACCCCCTGGACATCCTTAGTTTTCAAACTCTTACCCCTTGGACATCCTAATCCTCAACAGGGTGCGATTTCTTTCTGAAAAAGCCTATTGCATACTATTACTTTATCACTGTTTGACATTTTTAGAACGAAGATACTCGAGTCGAGGAGAGTATTTATGAAGAGCTTGTTGAGTACGTGTTAGAACAATCAACAGTGCGCATTACCACGTCTGTCAAAGCTCTCCTTCAGAAAGCACATTTCTACGAAAGCTTGTCCAACCTCCAATCCATTTCTTCCAGGTTCGTATTTATTGTACCCTGTCTGTTGCGGAAATATTAAGTCAGTAAAGATTGTTCTCATGTAGAAACCAGGACAGTGTATAGCTTATTTACGTTTTGTTTCTTTAGTACCATCCTGGTTTCTACAAATTTAACAATTTTTATGTAACAATCTTTTTGTAACAGACTTTAGTTCTGGTATTTTTCATTTGGAAAGTAATTTCATGTTACAGTTCTTGTGCCTAATTTTTACAATGACGGTGACCGGGTTAGCTCTCACAGTAGAGCACTCGCGAGTGTGAGAGCTGACCCGGTTACCATCATTGCGATCCATGAGTATCTTGCCCCACCCCTGGTCAACGCCAACGTCAACTTTTACGCCAACGTAAAAAAAAAAAAGATTTAAAAACATGAAAGCGATATATTTCAGTCTGTGTATCTATCACAATACAAAGTCTCTTATCTACAGATAGCTTAGATTACACCACTTTAACTCAATCTGATCTAGGTGAGAAGTAGTTGGGAGCTGATAGTAAGTGTGGTGCTCCAACTATGCATTCCTATCTCTGGTCTAATGTAAACAGAATCAGCGGCCTTTTTTAAACCTCCGTTTTGTAGGTTTATGAAAAAGTGAGAGAGGTCACAAAAGCTGTTAATTCGGTCGGATAATTATAAAGCTTAAAAAAATGGATTTTAATTTGTTTTGTGGGAATTAGCTGGATAAATAAATGTTATATTTCGTCGAAAATGTTAATCGAAAATATATCGGGGAAAGCTTCAGAGGCTTCAAAAGCTCTTGTTGATGATTCTGTTTACCCTAGACCAGGAGTTCAGAATGCATAGGTGGATTACAACACCTACTATCAGCTCCAAATCACTTACCGCCTAAATCAGATTGAGATAAAGTTGTGTGTAATCTAATCCTCTGTTTTGTAGTCACGGTACTTGTAGTCATGGTGGCCAAGTGGTTAGAGTGTTTGCCTCATGTTCCCAAGGTTCTGAGTTCAACCCGGGTCAGACCAAAGACTTAAAAACTGGTACTCGCTGCTGTCCTGCTTGGCACTCAGCATTAAGGGGTTAGAGCGAGGGTAAGTGGAGAAATCCAGGGAAAGGAATGGCGCCCTCCCCTACCTTCGGGTAACACAGCTATTCGAAAAGGGAGACTTAGGGTCATGCGGTTGTATGCTAAATTATTGTTTCTTTTCCACAGAATCAGTAAAAGCGATACAAAGAAAATAGTAGTTGACGAGATGAGCATGGAACAAGAAAGTGGCACTGCTGCAGATGTTGGAGATATGGCTGAAGGTTCTGGCAACAGTGGTGGCGATGGTGGTGGTGGTGGGAACAGCAAACAACTAATGAAAACCTGCATCGCTCTTGAAATCAATCATAAGGACATGTCAGACGTCCTATCGGCAATCGATAACATTCATAAAGTCTTTGAAAATGGCAAAGAAATGATTGTAAGTTTGAAAGTTTGACTTATTTTCTTCATTTTTTGTGCGTTCCGCAAATGGCGTCATTTCTGCTTTCTAGGTGTTGTGGACTTGCCTTGTTGTAGACTTGTTAAGGATTATTTCAGTAAAAACCTATACTAATTAATAACTTCGGAGGAACTTCGACATTTCAATGACCTGAAATCTTTCAATGACGGAATTAAGCATTGGAAAGCAACGTTATGCCCCTGTAGACTTTTCTAAAGACTACATTGACGTTGTCGCCTTTATTTAAAAACAACCGCATGATTCGTTATAATACCTTAAGGAAAGGAATCGGAAACATCTCAAAAATCCGTACGTTTGCCACTAAATTTATTGTTTTAAAGTTCCAAAACTATTGGCAAACATACGGATTTGTAGGATGCTTCAAAATAAGACGTAATTAATATCATGAATAATAAAATCCACAAACAAACATAAAACATATCTTTTTTGTTGACAGGGGCAACCAGGACTTCGGAGTTTCCCCACCACAGTCAAAGCACAATCTAACTTCAAGGAGGACTGCTACTCCACCGTTGTGCTCTTATTACGTAGCCGGCGTTTCTTGGAGAGCATATTGATCTTGGCTTCGTCACCTCTGTTCTGTGAACCGCCTCTGTATTCGGCCATTAGAAATCTCATCTTTATGCTGTTATCAACATACAAAGGTAAAAAAAACTATTTATTGTGTGGACTTTGTTATTAGGACAAGACATTTTCGCGAATCGAGCTCTCTACAATGGCGTGTTTCACGGAAGAAATCTTTGGATAAAAGATTTCTGCGAATTTGCTATTTTTTGTTTATCTCTCGGAAAAAATTATTTTCTTAGGGTATTTATTTCGTTTGACCCTCTAACAAAAGCTAGTGTCAATGTCTGTCCACGTATTTAAAAAACAATTAATTCATGATATGCCAGGATATGCGGAAGTTAGCATTATGTCAGACATAATAAAGGGCAAAATGCAAATTGGTGGATAAATTAGTGGATAAAAAATCATCGTGTGTCCTTACTTACTGGTTATATATTGACATGAATAGGTAATAGTTATCGTATGACTCCCAGTGCAATACGAGAAATATTTTACGAGTTCCGAGACTTTTTCCGTATTTTTTTCTCCAAGCCTTTAGGCGAGGAAAAATATAGGAAAAATCCGGAACGAGTAAAATATTTCTCGTATTGCACGAGAAGTGATTCGATGACTATTTTATCGTTGACCCAAAAAAATGTTTTCCATTGTTTTTATTTATGTTTCCATCCACCACACATTTTCTTTTTTTCTCTCGATGAGTGCAGACGTACGTACAGCTTTTCGTAGATATTTCTGGAAGTCAAGAGGAGAGATTTTTATGAATTTGTGTTGATCGAATAGTCTATTGGCATGGATTATTCTTTGTTGTTGATCGTGTGATAACAAAACAATACAGATTTTTTAACTTGGAAAATATCGTGGCCTGCTGTCCTTGTAAAATGCTTTGAACTTTCATGAGAAGGAATGAACTTCAAGTCAAACATGGGAGCTGAAATGACCTAGAAAAGTTTGTAATTTTTTCTGAGAAAATTGGTACTTGTTTGAGAGCTTTGTATATCGAACTACTCGTTATGAAAAAGACTTTGGTTTATGTTGGTTAACTTTCTTGATGGCTAATGTTTAACGTCAAGCACAAGAGTCAAAACTTTGCAATGTTTTCATTCGTTGTATTTTGTAATGAAAATTTACCCAGAAATTTCCAGGCATTTTTTAGAAGATTTGACAAGTAATTTTGTTACAGAGACTGTCTATTTCAATCTTTAAACTATTTAATTCCCAAAGATTCTCTTAATAATGATAAGTTCAATAAAAAATATTTGTCTAATTTAGTTTTATTCTTTTGTTTCGGCTAATTTTCTTGGCTTGTTTGTTTTGATTTTTTTTCTCTTGCTTTCCAGTCCCCTTGAAAAAACGCGGTTATATTTCACACATGTGAATGTGAAATATTAATATCGCATATATGTCGATGCTCTCGACCAATCAAAACGCTCATATTTTTTTGGGTCGACGATAAGATTATTGTATGTGAAAGTTTGAATCGATTTATTTGTAATTCCCAAAATATGACAAATCCCTCCTAAAAATGAAAAATCATGGAATCTCCACCACCCCCCAAAAAAATACCCACTATGATTAAACAGTGAACAAAAATACACTTCCAAAGTGGAAAAAACTTACCACCAAAATAGATAACGGCATTATGAAATAACCATTCGATTTCGTAATGAAACTTTGCTAAACTATCAAATTCTTTTTTGACCACTTTCTAAAATACAAAAAGAAAACATCCTCAAATCAACATACTCTAACAAAATAGATGGATCAGCAAAAAGTATTTATTAATGGTTTGGGACAAAGATGATTAAAAATGTAATCCAATGCTAGCAAAAAAGAACCGAAAATTACTTTCATAGCCAGTAGAAGAATAGTTTGAGCATTGAGCAGAAAAGACCAAGTGGGGCGCTTAATGGAGACAGAGAGTACTAATTTAGATTTAGTTTCTTACTCTAGTTAACCTATGATGGTTTCGTTTGTACTCTTTAAAAATTATTCCATAAAGTAATCATTTTAAAACTTGAGGGAAACAACAAACCTTTTCAAGTTCGTTTAAACTTGTGTCTTGGTAAACGAAAAGTCGGTAAGTTGGGTGAAGTTCTTCATCTGGACTTTTCCATAGCTCTTCACACTACGAATACAAAAAATTCATGAAATTTTAAGTCATCTTATGAGACATCTCTTTTGGAAATAAGTCTTATCAAAGAAGAATTGAATCATAAATACTTTGATACTATTTATTCCTGTTTAACACTTCCCAAAAAAAGATCTACATCATTTATATGTTGCAACATAATTGGTTATAAAGTTTTAAAGCTTATTTTCGAACATTTATACCATTCAGGAATAGCGAAAATCAAATGATACATAATATCATCATCATAATAAAAAAACAATTTCACCCGGCCGCGGACCGGAAACAAACGATTTTTTAAAAATGGCCTGATACAAAATACGATTTTTAGTGAAAAACGAGATGTTTCTCTTGAAAGAAAACTCTGACCTTGCTCTTCATTCGGTCAACTGTATAAGATAACATGGTTGCTAATTCCTGTATTTCCTTTTTGCCGTATTGCTTTGTGGACTCTAAATCCTGTAAAATAAAACAGAAAATCAGAAAAAAATGCATATAATAAAGCAACCAAATTCAACCGTTTTTCAGGCCGAATAGACTTATTAAGAATCGTTAATTTAAACAGCAATTAAAGAGGTGATCAAGTTAAAGAAATGATATTTGACAGCTGCCTTTTGCAGCCCTAAGTAAACCGTGCAAATTATTTTGCAAACAAATTGTAATTTGTCAAAATCTTTTCATCATTATGGTACTTTTCATAATTATGATACTTTAGACCATTATGGTATTTTTCATCATTATGGTATTTTTCATCATTATGATACTTTTGACCATTATGGTACTTTTCATCATTATGATACTTTTGACCATTATGGTATTTTTCATCATTATGGTACTTTTCATCATTATGGTACTTTTGACCATTATGGTACTTTTCATCATTATGATGGGCATATTGTACAACCAGGACGTGGGACCCTGGGACCCCTTAAGTGGGACTCTCAATTTGTGAAAGTGAGACCCCTAAAGTGGGACCTCTCAATTTGTAAATATGCCTCTCTATCCTACAAATTCTGAAAGGCCTCTGAGGTCGTTATTTAAAAATGGCTGGATGAGGTTTCTGCCACTTTTCAGGCAGAAATATTTATAGGGCGGTATTTATAGAAGGTCCTCATCAAATTTCAAGTTCATACCTCCCCTGGTTGGAAATGACCTTATATAATGGTAAAATGACCTCATATAAAGGTAAAACGACCTCATATAATGATAAAAAGACCACCTCGCTATTTTGCCAACCACTTAAGGCAGTGATCGCGTTCCATAGAGCTACCTTTTAAAATTGCTGTGTCATCCTTGGTTAATGAGTGCTGGCATGACATCATGTGAATACTAACGTGCGTCTTTCCTACTGTGTTCCTTAATTCTGGTGATAAGATGTTGCAGTGTTTGGCCAACATAGAACGAACTACATCCATGGACAGGTAATTTTATAAATTACACCACTTTTAAGGGATTTTTCCACGAAGGACTTCAATGATGGTAGCACTGTTTTAAACTTTTTAAAAGTAAATATCACACGACAAGGAGCTTTCAACTTTCCAAGATTGTATTTCAACTCACATGGTTTTAGGTCCCCCCTAAGAATTTAGGTCCCCCCTAAATAACACACATTAGTAGGTATCCATTTACGTTGGAGGAAATGTTCCTCAATATCGGTGTATTTGGTGAACGACCCAGATGATGAGGAAGTAGAAAAGATCGTTCACCCATTGGATAAGAAATCACGTTACATCTACCCAATCACTTTCATCTTTTACAATACACTGTATTTTTCACTCTTAATAACAAACCAAGGATTAAATGCTTTCTAATGAAGATTCTTTGAGTAGTCAAAACTGCTGGTTGATTAAAATTTTTATCTATTATGATATAAGTTTTCTTTTTTGAGCCAACAGCAATGAGAAAATAGGTACCCCCTGAAGTCAAAGGTCCCCCTGAAATCAAAGGTACCCCTCAAATTTTGTTAAATTCCAGCCCCCAGCATTTTTGAGGAATATTTTGGATGTAGCCCCCCCCCCCCTTACTTGACGAAAAAACATTTTTAGGTCAGCCTCTTTACAATTATTCTTTACAATTACGTCCAACTTTTACATATACATTCACATTATAAATACCTTTTACAGATCTTTCCAGAAGTTATTTTTTTGTAAAAAAGGATAATACTTACATTGCAACAGTAACAAACAAAATCACCCTCTAGATCTTCTTGTGTGAGCTCAGCACATTTTCGATGTATAACACGCGGACAACGTGAACATAAATAAACATCTCCTTCTCTATGACAAACCCAACAATACCAATCATGTCCATCATCCTCATAATTCTATTGATTAAAATGAATCTTGTCAGTAACTGTCAGACACAAAATTCATTTATCCAAAAAAAACAACCTTTAGTGGTGTTTTGGTGGTATTTCTTAAAAAAGCAAACAACTTTGAAGCAAAATATTGCTAATAACTTGTAATAAGCTTTGTAATATCTTGAAGTATTATATATATTTGTAACGGGGATAGTTGTGAGAGTAAAGTCCAATAATAAAAATATACTACATTTATATTCGTAGTTTGGCGCTGTGCAAAGAATTTTGTTGTGCAGCGCCACACTACGTATATATTCGTACCGTGGCACTGCACAAGAAATATCGAATCTTTATGGAATGATTCTGTTGCCTTGGAGCTATTTTCGAACTTTTTTCAAATATTTTGAATGTTCTTACTAACAGCTTTATAAGATAAATAATGTCAGTTGTTCGTGTTTGATCAAAGCACGTGGCTGCAAAATAGGAAAAAATGAGCAAGAAAGGTAAATCTTTGAAAATACGTATTTTCTTGTTATCAGGCATTTAATTTTTTTTTAATTTTTGCTAGAACCTCGATTAAAAATACTAAGTAGCTATTATAATTAACATTATTTCATTTATAACCACCGTATTGGCTTGTGCTTCAAAACTTTCCATGACCAAATCTAGATTTTTATTGTATCATAGCTTTTACTTCCAAAAACGAGAATATAACTTTTATCGCATCAACAAATCATTTTTTTCATTATGTGCCTGTTATTCTCATTTTGCGACACCAGGAATTTTGTCAAGATTATTGAAAACCTGTGCAGGCAAATTTTTTTTCAAGAGCCGCATTTTTAAAAATCTATATTTTGCAGAACAGGATCAAAATTTTTTACATTGATAAAAAGAGCCAATCAAATACAAGTATACTTCAAAGATTTGTCCATCTACTACGTATACTTAGTTGGCAGTTTAGCGATGGATCGCTCCTATGTATATATACGTAGTTGGCAGTGAAAGTATGGACCACTACTATGTATATATACGTAGTTGGCAGTCAACGTGTTAAACAGTACAGCATTGAAATTTAGCACCTATTTTCTTGACATGAAACTTTATTTTTAGAATTTTTTTTAGTATTTTACAGACCAGAATGTCATAATTTACCGACCAGACACTGAAGGCTTGGGAGAATTTTTTAACATAAAATATGTAATTATCAGAGGGATTTGTATAGACAATTTCAGTTAGCATTATGTTCAGAGCTGCAAATAACGGCCAGTAATCGGTAATTACCGGACACTTTTCAGTTTTAAATATGATTCTGAAGGTTTTATTTCTGTTTTGTCCGGTGAAAAGTAAACTTTGACATTGTTTCTTGAATAATTGAAATAAAAGTGGGAACCTATCAAAGCATTTAATAGAAGCTTAAAACACTATTATACTATATGCTTTGGATCATTTGACTTATTAGAAAATCGCAGACCCCTTCCAAATGTTGATCTCTAATGTTTACAAAATCACCAGCCAACTGAAATTCCTTATTTGCAGCACTGAATATTAAAGCAGATTAAAAATATAATTTACTGACCAGATTTCATTATTTTGTACAATTTGCAGACCAGAATTTTCTACAATACCATATAATTATCATCAATAATTTTGTTTTCGTATAATATTGTCTAGTTTGAGGTTAAGAAAGTGACTTGAATCTATTTTATTCCTAACCGAGAATCTGACTAATGACCAAGGTCTGGCTTTTTATGAACATATTGGAATCCGGTCTGCAAAATACATAAAAATAAGTATTTGAAAAAACTTAAATATAAAATTCACAATGTAAAATTGTAAATGTTGTTATGAGTTTGAGCTCTTTTGTTCAGAATATATCTTCTGGTCTGTAAATTATAAATTATCCGGTCTGTAAATTATGAATCATCTGGTCATTTTGTAAACAAACCGGCGATTCCTGAGATTTCTTGATTACCTTCAAATTTTGAGCTCAAGGGGGCAGTAGAGCAAGCTTGCAATTGTTATATTTATTTTCCTTCTAAATCTATATAAAAATAAGGTTGAACTTTCATTTAAGCTTGGTCTTATTGCGGGGAAAATATATTACAACCCTTATAAATGGTTTTTGTCTTAGAAAAAGTTCAATAACTTCTTGTGGAATGTTTTTGGTTGAGCCGGACCAAGTAAACATACAGCACTGGTTCTTTGTGGTTTCAAAAATGTATAACATCATAGGGTTTTGAGAGCTTGCTCAGGTGCCCCCATGCCAGTCTTTGTTGCTTATACTTTGTGCCACTAAAGATTAAAAAAAAAGGCTATATTTTCATGAAAATTTAAGTTTGAGCCACCAAACATTTCCTGGATATGATTTTTATAATAAGAATACCTTCAAAGTTTATTTCTCAATTTTAGGAGGTCTAGATCGCTGGAAATAGATTTTTTATGTTGTTCCAATCACTTTACCCCTGTACTTCGCGGTCCCTACTTAAACACAAAAGATGAATATAAAAGTAGGACACTAACAATTAAATTATAAATTATTTCACGCATTTTCATTGTATTTTTATGGCCTCTTATTTTGTACATGTTTTTTATAGTTTTTTAAATTTTTTCTCTTTTTCAAAAATTCTTAGGCAATACGTCTTGTAGATAATGTATATAGAGTGTATGTGTAGATATCAATTGAAATTTTTTTTTACTCAGTTTTACTGTTTAATTTTAACTTTGTTTTTATATTTTAGAGCTGAAGATGATATTTAATAGAGAAATATATTCTCAAATAATAATAATAAAATCAAACACATTGTTGGCTTCATTTTTATATAAATTAGTTTTTTGTTTATAACTTTTGTTCCAATAAACCAAATTCAATGTATGATATACCAAAAATTTTAATTTAGTCTATTCTCTACATGTTGAAAAAAAGATTCATTGTGAAATCTATTTTAATTTACTCACAGTTCAACTCAAACTTGTATACTTTTTGTGTACCATCGGGTATATTCATGCATTCAAAAATAAACAACATATTTAAAAAACAAGTACCAGGTGTCCCACAAATAAGTCTCTGTGTTTGGCGGTATCATGGAGTTAGAAAGATCTTTATATAAAAGGGAACCAAGTATCACATAGTGAAAGAAATGCTGATGCTAGCACTGGAAAAACATTCATACAGTACAAAGGAGTGCTGGAAAAGTGACTTTGTTCCAAAAAATATATTAAATAAGTGAATATAATCCACTTTTATTAAGAAATGTTCAATAACACAAAAAGTCTTACATAATTAAGTTATATGTATTTTTATTTTGAATGAAATAGAATGTTTCAATTTTTGATGAAGACATTCTATTGTCAATTTATTTTGCTTTCTTTTTGAGGACCCTGCCGACGCACCGGACTGTCCGGTGTCAAAAATTATCCCTTAACCCCGCCGGACATCTTTGTCCGGTGTTGAATTTTGGAACTTCCGGACACCGGACAAGCAACACCGGACCAA
>JAUJPO010048762.1:0-15793 GCA_032270745.1 Tiaropsis multicirrata
ATCCGTAAGGCTCCGCTTACACCTAAAGTACTTTTTCAAGTAACATGTAGAAAGGGCTTAATACGCGTTTTGCCCGCCAATCCACCAAATTAAATTTCCGCCAAAATTAGTTCCCTTAAGGTAATAAAAAGTTACCTTATTAAGGGAATAAATTATATAATGCAAGAATAAATAAATGCAGAATTAATTAATGCGAATGACACCTGAAAATGTTTATGTTTTGCGAGATCAATTAATGCAAATAGGCCTGCATTTCAAGGTTTTACAGAATTAATTAATGCAAATGATGATTGAAAAAAAACATTTTTTTCTTCATTAAAAACTTAACGATATGTTGAACGCTAAATACAGGTCTGTCGACAGAAGAAAGTCTTTTAGTTTTTTATTGAAAATCACCAAAATTTGACAAAAATGAGGAATTAATTAATGCAAATGGGTGGAAACTTTAAGTTTTGCAGAATTTAATAATGCGAATCAGGGTCAAATTTGTATTAATTAATTCTGCATTAATTTATTCTTGCATTAATTTATTCCCTTAAGGGTGAAAAACTTAGCAAAAGATTTGAATATAAAAACCTATATATATACTTTTTTCCTCATAACTTTTCATAAAAAGGTTTTCCACATCATGTCGTTTTAAACTTTCTTCTACCTTGTCCCCTTGAAAAATGACTCGCATGTTTTGATTGGACCAAAAATGTAACACGCACATGCACCATGAAACATGTGAAAATCTTTAAAAAGACACTTTGCAAATAACTTTTCAAAAACATTTAAAAAAAAAGTCTTTAAAAAAACAGCCATTAAACCTATTTCTGGTGTTTCACAACTATCGGTTGGGGGGCTTTTAAGAAAAATTGATCTGTGTTGCCAATAGAACGATATGTTATCATTTTCTTTATAACAACCCATCCATGCGAAGCACCAAAAAGAAGAACTTTCATTTTTGTTTATCTGCTATAGAGGGTGCAACAAAATTCCTTTTATAAAAGTGTGTTCTCCTTCTTGGAGATTAAAAAAAATTGTGTCATAATAACAATGCAAAAGATTATATGTATATATAATAATTAAAATCATAACAAATAAATTGGTGCATACAATTAATATTTTAAATATTTTTAAATATTTTCAATACAGTATGGCACATCTATTTCTAGGAAGAAGATCTAGGATTTTCAAAAACAAACGTAAAAATCTGCAATATTATAAGCGGGGTTTCTGTTTAAGCAGGGGGGGGGGGTATTGTAATGTAAGGGTGGTTGTCTTCCAGATAGATGGGCTGACCCGCCAAAAAGCGTAGCCCAAACAAACGAGGTATTTCAATCAGGTGACAGACTTCTTGTAGGGTTAATAATTTTTGTAAAATTCTGAAATACCAAGAATGGTTTCAAATATTTTAAGTTGTCAGGGGCATCAGTAGGGTTGTTATGTTAACAGAATAAATTAATGCAAATTTGGCCCTAATTCACATTATTAAATTCTGCAAAAGGTTGTTTATATTAAAAAACATTACTAATATTCATTGTTAGACATTTTCTAGTTCATTAGTTATTATAAAAAAGGTTTTTAAACAAGGAAATTTTTTTTTTTTAATTATCGTTCGCATTAGTTAATTTTGCATCTTAATTCTGCATTATTTTTCAACATTTATTTCATCTTTTATGTTCCTAAAAAAAAATTGTGATGTTACCATGGTAATTATATCTAAAACAATAGAACCATTGAATGACACATGATCATAAAGTTAATTACAACAGAAGTAACTTGCACTTCATCTTGCAAGCAATAATGTATTTTTCCTGTTACTTAGTGATTCCCAGAGACTTCCTTTTAGTCTTAAAAATGTCTACAGAAATATTTCAGATTGTTGGGTGAAAGAACTATCCAAAACCGCTGGCTCATTTTATCATATATTACAACAAAGTCTTTTTGCTCAATCGTTCAAGTCATCTGACAGGAGAACGCTATTGATTTTTATGCATCATTTTATTTATGGACATTTCTATTAATGATACATAATTTGATCTAGTTGACTCAACTGCCAGATCATTTCCAGAAAAAACTCAACCAGATTTCTACTGATTCTTTTGGCTTGTGTCACGGAACATCCATGCTTAATTCCATACTGTCAAGTATTGGAAAATCCTGCAATGGGTGAGTGGTGTCACTAAGGGCTGCTAGAAAATGTCATCACATCATAAAATCTCATTATATCTTGTGCTGCCAGTGAGTACAAAGAAATTGACAGCATAAACATACCTGATGATATAATAGTAAGGAGCAATTAGAGACAATTTTGACTTTGAATCAGGGAAATAAAACCAAAAGAATTTGAGGGAACTGAAAAAGGTTTTTGGATGTGAATCTGCAAAATTTAGATGCTGTCATGATAAGTAGCAAAATGTTTGAATGTAAAATGCCTAATGAATAAAAAAATATTATTGCCTTTCTTTATTTATAATTTCTATTAGTTGACTGTTTCTCAAGAGAATATTTTGATCAATGTTGTAGGTGTTTACTTTGAAAGATTTTTGTTTATAACTTTTAATCAATCAACAAGAAAATAGCATTGAAATCGTTTTATAATCCTTCAAAAAAAATTGTCAAAATTGTATTTTTTTTCTGGGATACCTTGTACTTCATTAGAAATGGACTAAATTTATTTTTTTGCTAGAACAGTAGGTTTTAATAGAAAGATGATACTGTGAAAAACTTTCTATATATATCTGCTTTTAGAAATAAAAGTTATTAGATTGCTGTTAATTAGAAAACAAAGCATTGAAATTTAAAAACTGATTCATCTAGCATTGATTTGTTTGCATTTGTAAAGCAAATACAAGAATTTTTAATAGGGAGGAAAAATCTGATTTATGTCCCAATCACTGAATTTGAGCTTTCCCTTACAATAAAGGGACTCATGTACATAAAGTTAGATATTTTCCTTTTTTTCGCTTTTATGTTGTTTTTCTTTTAATTACTTTTGTAGAAGACTTATTTTTACTATTATCATACATATAAAAGAAAATAGATTTTAGTATAATAGAAAGAAAACAGTCAAACTTGGGTTCCTGCCAGTTTGTTAGTGAAGATTTATTTTGAAGAAAGTTTATTATACTAATTATAAAGATTATTTGAGCTTAGTTCCACCATCATCAGTTTTATTTTTCTTGAATTACATAACTGTTTTTCATTAGAAAATTGGAAGAGCAGTTTTAATGTATGGTTTGGTCTTTGATGTTTAAACGTTTTTATATTAAAAATATAGAAGAAAAGTGAGGTCCTGTTCATTTTGTGTGTTTACATTAAATACTATACCAACCAGAAGTATCTTAGAAATCATGTTGAGATAAGATCAAAAGCATTTGAATCAACAAGTAATTTTGTTGATCTTCAGTTATTGATATATGTCTTTTGCAATATTGACTTTGTTGCTTGATGATGGATACCTTAATCCTTTGTTGTTTCCTCTATTCTAGCAAAATACAAAGAAAAAAAATAGTTTACTCAATAAAAAGATATATGGCTTTATGGCTTCAGTTGTCAAACCATCAGAGAGCACTAACAGTGATGCTGTAAGCGTAGACGGAAAAGATCCAGATAAGATACCATTATTAAAGCTGGACAATTCGCCACTGGCACGTATCAAGTCCCAAAGTGTTTCTAAGAAGCAGGGCCATAATGGGACGGCCAATATTACATTCTTGGAAAAGGAAGTTGGTGCAATGTCACTGAATGGGAAAATACCTCCGCCTACGACGCCAAAACCATCCTTAACCAACCGCTCAACATCAACACTGTCAGAGAAAGTTATCAGTCAATCTGGTAATTTGTTGTCAGCTAACAGTTTACAAGTTAATAATAGATTGGGTATTGAAAAATTAAGCAATTCTCATTCCAGTTCCTTTGCTTTTGATATTAACAATCTGACTGAAGAAGTTGCAGAAGTTCCGCAAATCTTATTGAAAAACAAAAAGGTGTTGGAGGAAGAATCAAAAGTATTGTCACTAGACTGGTCAATGGACTCAAAACTTATTGTTACAAGCCTTCAAAGTGGACATTTATGCATATGGGATGTAGTGAATAAGGATCGCATATATGCAGTACAAACGCCTTGTACTTGGGTATTTAGTGCTGCTTTTTCACCCTCGCAAAGTCTAATAGCTGCTGGAGGGCTTGATAGTAAATGTGATGTCTATAAAATACCGAGAGGAAAACAATTAACTGTAGAGACTCAACACGTGGCACAGCATCAAAGCTATGTATTATCATGTATGTTTACTAGTTCTGATCATCAAATTTTAACAGCAAGTAGTGATAAGACAAGTGGGTTATGGGATGTTGAGTCTTCACATTTAATCCGTGATTTTAAAGGACATTCGGCTGATGTGACCAGCCTTGATTTTCAGAAGTCATCAGGACACTGTTTTGCTACTGGATCAGCAGACCATCAAGTTGGTGTTTGGGACATGAGGACCGGGAACTGTATCCAATCCTTTTACAGTCACACCGATGAAGTGAATCAAGTCCGATTTTTCCCAAGTGGTGATGCAGTAGCATCGGTCTCTGATGACATGACATGTCAATTATTTGATTTACGAATGAACGCCCGGCTAGCTTTGTTTAAGAGGAACAGTATCCTTTTTCCAGCCTGTTCATTAGACTTTTCGCTGAACGGTCGCTTATTATTTGTTGGCTATGGTGACCACTCCTTCCATGTTTGGGACACGTTGAAAGGATCTCATTGTGGCTGTATGTACTCACATGAAAATAAAGTGAATGTTTTGAAACTTTCTGCAGATGGTTCTTACCTTGCCACTGGTAGTTGGGATCAATCTGTCAAATTATGGTCTTGATTTTTTATGTTGGTGTTGTTTTTTTTAGATTGTGTAAGAATGCAGTTACTAATGGATTGCACCATCTTCTTGAAAATTTCAGAATAATAGCAATTATATTAATAATATATTATATAAAAATGTGTCTTTCGAATCTTTCTTTGTAAAATCTCAACACGATTAGGTTTTTGTAGTGATTCTAAGTGATTCTTAAGACCACTGTATAAGTTTTTGTACGATTAACCTGATTGGAGTGGATTCAAATACAACTAAGTTTGTGTTTGCAAATGTGTTTGATTTGTGTTTAGCAGATGAATATAGATCTAAAGACGTTCACCGTAAGATAAAAAAACTGTTCAAGAAACAAAAAAACCTTAAGAATTTAGGAGAGTTTATTTTGACATTATAATTACTTTTTTTTTGTCTGCTGATTTTTTCTTTTATAGTGTTTTATATCTTAGTATCATTTCGATACCTTTATTGTGTATTTTTAAAACAAAAAGCAAACTGCTTGTTACCAATAATTTTTTGCAATCTTATAATATTTTTTGATAAGACTATTATTATGCATACATTTTTTAGTTTTAAGAAAAAAGTATTGTTATTATTATTGTCTAGCAACCCCACCTCAGTTGTTATTATTGTCTAGCAACCCCACCTCAGTTTGCCTTTTTTTTAGTATGAAAGAAATTTTATTTAAAATGTTTTAATTTTTGTAATAGCAGAAGTATATTGACTAAAAGTATGTCTTTCTTGTAAACTTTTACCCTTTCCAGAAAACAAACTCAAAAGCTACGTTTAACTTGGTAGGCATTTAAAAGATTTTCTAAGAGCTTTGGAATTTTCATGATATTCATCCAAAAGAGTAATGTTAAAAAAGTAAATTAATGTCAGAAATGCTTCAGAATCTTTAGATTGCCTCGTGGATTAAGAACTCAAAAACAAGATAGATTTTCAAAGAAAAAGTCATGACACATCATGTTCACTCGACGAGGGAGAACAATGTTTGCTAATAGATGCATCATTCTCTATTGCTCTCCCTCACATGCCAAAATTATTTCTCTGAAGATTGCATCTTGTTTTTTAATTTCTTAAAGAAAATCAGAGCTATCATGATAATGTGAAACCTTAATTAGCAATTCCACGTTTTTATATAAGAACAAACCATATAGGAACATCCTAAGCCTTCTGAGGAAAATTGTTTCAGAAAATGCTTCCAAAACAACTAAAATAGCTCCTTTCAGTAGAATGAAGAACATTATAAGGCTATAGTGCTTACATTGCATTTTCTTAGTTAAATTCGATCTTAAAAAGTATTAATTTGTTGTTTTTAAATTATGCAAAGCTTTTTTGTTTTTCTATTTTTAATGGTTGTTATGACCTAAAATTACTTTAGAAGAAAGTATATTAGCTGTTTGTGTTTTTTGCTACGATGACGTAACGTTTCATCATCATAATCATCTATTTTCATGTAAAAAAACAGCTTATGATTCATATTTTAATTTTAATGTATCTCTTTGATGCATCTCGTTTCTTATTAAGTAGGCTAGACGTTTATGTTATTGATGATATGATGATGATAGCATTATTCATCATAGAGATCCTGTCAATTTTTATCCCATCATAGTAGAAATAGGATTTCAAAAACGGTTGATCCATGCATTTTTAAGTTTTTAACCAGTTTTATGAGAGAAATGTCATGATGCGTCAATCAATGAGGCATACATTTTTATCATTAATTATTATGAAATTCAAAAATCTTTGATTCAGTAAAACTTTCATATAAATGTCAGTCAGAGAAATTTCTTCTTTCAGTTTTTTTTTAAATCTATACCATTTTCTATTTTCCCCTCTTCTTCCACGAATCTTACAACAGTAAACTTCTTTTTTATAAGAAGAATATTGTAAGAAAAAAATGCAGTCCCTTGAAACTTAAACAATTTGTTGTACTTTTTAACAATGAAAAGTTACCAACATTTTAAAATTAATTCTAACTGAGAAAATAAACTCACACAAATCAGAAAAAAAACTTTATCGACTAAAACATTTTGACTTATAAACAGATACAGACATTGAATGTTGGATGTAGTGAATAAGGATCTATACTATTCTTAGCAACTTTTTATTCTTAGCAAATTTAGAACTACTCGACTCTTCCCAGAAAAAAAAGTTTCACACGTCTGTACCCGAAAGCCTGTTCTTAGCTTTTCTGAAAAACAAGTCTAGTCTTAATTTATGTTCTTAATAATCTTGTAAATTTAACTGAAAAAGAGATTTTTTAGCTGTTTTGAAGCAATTTTCTTTAGAAATGATCATTGTAAGGTTTAAAATGTTCTTAGCTTTTTGACTTTGGAAGCCTTATGTTCTTATATGGTTTTCTCTTTATGAGAATGTCTTTGAGACATTCCTTATCGTCTTAAAGAGAATTATCTAGCCATTTAACTTGTGTATGAGATCTATTATTGTGGTATGTTAAAACTGCTGACTAGGCTATTTTTATGTCAGCAAATTCACAAAGGTTGACGACCTTTTTCTATTTTTAAAGTACTTACCTTCTCTGTGAATAGAATGAAGTAGCTTTTTCAAACCAAAATGACTCGATTCCCATTCCCCTTTTAATAAAACAGTTTTCTCTTACTTTTATATTTTCAGTACATGAAGTAAAAACTAAATCGAGAAATAAACAACAAAATAATGAATTCGTTCCGACAAGTTTGTGACAAACCATGTAACAAAGGTATCGTTCAGGCTAAATGGAGTCCGATGCACGATCTCGTTGCCGTGATTACCAAAAATGGAGACGTTCGTTTACACCGTATGCAGTGGCAAAAAGTTTGGGTCATTTCACCGAAAGAATCGCCAGCTGTGTGTTGCTCTTGGAAGACGACCACTCACTCGTGGAAAAGTAGCGCTAAATTGCTAGCAGTTGGCCATCAGAATGGGACTATCTCAATCATTGAGATCGAGAAGGCTGCAGTTGTTCATACCTTGAACCTGGGCACTAAAATCACCTCTTTAGACTGGGTACATTTTGATCTAGACGAGAAACCAGGCTCGAATGAGGATGCGCACACTGAATTTCTACCACACATACATAAAGATGAGTTAGCTGCTTATTTATCTCAAGGTGAGACCATGTCGTCTGACCACGGACAGCAATGTTTTTTTATTGTGACCACAGCTGATGGCAACCTACACCTCTATTTGGATGGTATATTTAAGCTGTTGGAAATCCCCCTCCATAATTATCCGATTCGATTTGAAAGTCATGAAATTACTGCTTGTCATCTGTCACCGAAAACAGCCATGTTGACTCTGGTTTCAAAATCTGGTACCTCTGAGGAAGAGACGGATTCGTTCTATTTGCATCGATTTCATTGCCCTTACCTCTTATCAAGAAGCCGAGAACTGTGCTTACTTTCCAAAGCCTATATAATGCTTCACTATCTACTAAAACGGTCCGACAAGGTTCTCAAGCAGATGTCAGACTCATCCGAAGATATCAGTTTGAAAATCAACTCCAAACTCGAAAAGTTGGAGAAATTAGTTAGTCCAGCTGAAAGTAGCGTTGCAGCTGAGTTCACGATAACGTATGCCACTGGTGAGACAAGCCCTGAGCTGGAGACTTTTTTGACACAGAATCTAACATCAAAAGGATTGAAACAGATTGAGCAGAGTGTCCAACTTGCATACGCCAGCATGCATTCGGATATCACCGAGGAGATGGAACTGCTCATCCAACACAGTATGGTTTATTTGTTGCAGATTTACGGAATGTCCAAATGGACGGAACGTTTCAAAGAAGTCGGCTTGAAAGAAGAAGCCGTTCTATCGTGTCTGAGTAAACTGGGAACGTTTGCGATGCGTGTTTTGAAACTGTTGGAGGTGATATGTTCAGATATGGAAGATTTCAGTATCTTTTTCACGTGGTTGACTTGCCTTTGCTTTCAAGTGAGCAATGAAATGCAGTCTAATTATCCACAGTTATCGTTCAAAGAGTTTGATGTCATGCTTGATTTCTTAGAAAATCGACTTCAGAAAACATCAGAAGGAACTTTTAATTTGGAACGAATCTCGCACTTCTTTAATGAGGCGATCGCCAAAACGTCCTCGTTGTTTAACGATGTCGACCAGAATGCTTGGTACGATTACGTCCGCAGTAAGCAATGTTTGCAAGACCACCCCTTCATGTTAATCCCAGACCACCGTACTTCATTAGTCAACCAATTCAAAGATTTTGAAGATAGTTTTGACTCTGTTTTTACCACTACGGCGAATGCGCTGTCTACGTCTATCACTCTTGAGTCGTCAGTCAAACTCTTTTCCGCGGCTGATGGTCATGATGAGAGCTGCTCACCGGTCATCTCTTTCATGGATAAAGGCGACCATCTCTTAATCTCGGTGCTGGCTTGCTCCTGTGACAGCGATCGCATGTTTCTGGTAGAATTGACACCGAATCATAAAGAAATCCAAGTTGGTGGTTTATGTATTGAACCTCTTCAACTTGACCACGAAATGAACGAATCCAGTACTGGTGAACTCCCACAATACACTATGAGGTACTCAACCTATTACGGTCAAGACGCAATGACAGTCTTGTATGAAACATCTGACCCAAACACAGATAGCCAGCCCACCAGTATCATCAGTCAACTGCCTCTGCATGACACTATGGAGAAAATGACATTCACCAAATGCGCAAATTTATCCAACACCGAAGGCTTATTGGATCACGAAGATTTAGAGGTTCAATGGTTGAACATGAAAGATGAGTTCACAGAAGAACGCACGCTCGATAATTTCCACGCGGCTAGCGTTAACGTGAACGCGCGACGCAGTGTGAGTTGCGTGGTGGCGAGTAACGGGAGACGTGTCCGTATTTTTGAAATGGAATCATGCGAAGATGAAACTGAAGAGGAAGAATCTATTGTTGAAAATGATGACGAGTAATTGAGTTGGTACCACGTCTATATTCTGTTTATTTTCGATTCCTGTATATTCATGACATAATCTTTTATACCGAAACGTCCTAAAAAGACGGGTGTCTGCTGTCACTAGTTTTGAATTTTGAACAATAACGATGGCAACAATTTGGTGTTTTGGGGAGATGGTTCTGTAGAAAAAATGACGTAATGGATATCATGAATATTCTGATTATTTTCGAAGCAAATATATGTTACTTTAACCTTACAGTCTGAAATTGGCATTTTTTTAATGACATTTAGTCACTTGAGTTTACTTGAATCTGAGAAAGAAACTAATTTTTGCTGTGAAAGAGAGCTTCCCATGGTTGATAGATACCCTTATTTTTGGTTTCTGTGCCAGGAATTTTGCTTTCTCAAAAATAGCTAATTTTGCCCTCCATTTTATCGAAATACCGTCCTTGGTGCTCTAAAGAGGGCCAAAAAATTTCGCAAATCTCTATCAACATCTTGTTTATTCACAAGTGATAATTATGAATTCATTATTATATGGTCAACGAGAAAGGTCAAATCGTTATTCCCTTTAAAAGACAAAAACCCGTACCCAGCGTGCAAGTTTACCAAGGGGATTGTTCTTGTGGTCAAACTTACATTGGCGAAACCAAACGAAATGTTGCAACAAGATGGGGAGAACACGATAACGTTACCCTAATATCTGAACCCGCCAAACATTTAAATACTTTCCCGGATCACAAATTTCAATGGAAAATCGTTTTTAATGCCCCAAAGAATTGGCGAACTCCTAAAAATCTTGAAGCCTCGTTTATTGCCCTCAAGAAACCAGAGCTTAACGATCAATTAGACTCATTAAAATTATTATTATTTAGAAATGGAGTGACGTAGATAATTCTTACACTTTTCTTTTGTTTTTTTAAAATGCTTTTAATTGATTTTGATTAGCTTCAAAAAACTGAATTTTTTAGATGTTGATAGAGTTAGAGATTAATTTGTGAATTTGTATAGAGACACTCGTATTTTTTGTTAGCTTGAGAATGGTCACAGACCGAAATATATTGCTTTAATGTTTTTAAAATAATTTTACTTTACAAAATTAATTATTTTTTATATTTTCATGAAAACCAGTGTAAACTATTTTCTCTTTAGAAATTTTCTACGGAAACATCCTCTTAAAAAGCTGTTGGTTTGCTACCCTCCTACCTTTTAGGTCGGGTGCCATCGAAAGACTAGTGGTAAACATCGGGCTTTTTGAAGTGTTTTCGCAGAAATTACGAATCGTATAACCTTTAATTGAATTTAATTTTCAATATTAGACATAAGGGTCGGAGGTTGGGACAGTGTAATTTCAGGCCTCACACTTGGCGTAAAATCATAAATTGGCATAAAATATGAAATTTGCTGAAAAAAGCATAAAATGCAGGGAAAAGGCATAAAAACTATAAAAGATCGTTTTTTAATAAAGATTTTCATAACTCTGATAGGCAAACTGCAAGATCAATTTTCATGTTGGATCCAGTCATGGTGGATCCTCCAAATATAGCTTTTATTTCAAATAACTCATACTTTGACAGAAATATTTAATTTTTGATATATAACCAACTTGCCCCCCAACAGGTGAGGTTACATAACGCCTTCTACTTATTTCTAAAACAGTGACTCAGACCTTATCAGAGTTATTTTGCATCAATTTTCTTCCAAACTTTTGAAATGTGTATCCTAAAATGGCACTTTGAGGCCCCTAAAATACCAAATTTTTCTCTGTTGCCCAATAATCTCAATTTGTTTCTCATTGTTTCAGTCCTTAATAATAAAAAAAATAGTCTTTTGATCCTGGGGTGGGGGCACTCATGGTAAGTGACTTACCGGACTTGCGGCCCTTAAGGGTAGGTTTTTTGAGATTCTGAGAAAGCTTTGGTGCATTGTAAGGGTAGGAAACTGGGGGAATGGCCGAACAATATGAATGTCATTCGCATTTGTGATACAGTTTGTTGCATAATGCATATTTTTATTGTCCGATACGACCATCTCTTTCAGCCAGTACAATATAACCTTAGCATAAAAAGGTGTAAATTTGGTCAAACAGCATAAAATTTAGCATAAAATATTACGAATTATAGCAGAAAACAGAATAAAATTTAACAATTTTCTGGCAAATCATAAAGAAATTGAGATTTTTAGAGTGTGAGGCCTGTAATTTGTGTATTTCTTTTTGAGTACTTTAAAAGAGAAACCCTTTTCGGGGAAAAAGGGACGAATAGTTTTTTTCCCGACGAGAATATATTTGATGCTAGAAGAAATAAATGACAGTCCAAATTCCTTTGGAATTATCGTCGAGTTGAGAAACCCCAAAATTTATTTTTATATTTGCATCAAAATCTACTAATCGTATTCTGTTTATATAGATTCAATAATAAAACTGAAATGAATAACATATTATCAGATTTGAAATTACCAGAACCGGACGTCCGACTGGTCGTTTACAATCAGACCATTGTCAAAGTGAAAGTACGCTGTCGTAATGCTCGAATCACTGGCGAAACAAGCCAGCAAAGGTATTCTTTCAAATAAAATCATTTTATTGGGTATGGTGGTACACCTTTTTCTTTTATAAGAACAGTTTCTATAAGAATATATAAGCGTCAGATTTTGGATTTAGAACGTCTATTGTCTAGAACAATAGAAAAATAGAACAGTAAATTTTAGGCATTTTATTTCTTATTTCTGTTCTTTTAAAGAAAAATTGGAAGGAAGAAAGGTGAAAAACCTAGAGTTTCACAACCTCGTTCCCAGGGTTCCTTATCAGGGTGGCCACAGGGACTGGAAGAACTGGAAAAACAGGAAAAATAGCTATTTTCAGAAATAGGGCTGGAAAAACTGGAAAAAAGTACCTTTTTAAGGCTGAAAGGGCTGGAAAAACTGGAAAATCATTTTTAAATCAAAGATTTTATAGCTCTGACACGCAATCTGCGACTATAAATTTTCAAAAATTTTCTTGTCTGATCCATACGGTGGTTCCTCCAAACAGATAGAAAATAGAAAGTCTTATCATGATTAGGGGTCTTGGCAGAAATCTTTGTAAAACATTCGTAAAACTGATTTTAGCCTTAGGCTAAGTCTTTCAACTGGTTAGGCTGGAAAACAGTGCATGTTTCAGAGCTGGGGCTGGAAAATATACCTCTGACAGCCTGTAAAAGCTGGAAAAAGATATTTTTTTATCAAAAAGACTGAATTTCAATTTTTATTCCCTCTTAGTATGAAATTTTGGAAGAAAACTAAGATTCAATGTGATATCAAGGTATTAAAAAATATTCTAATATTGAAAACGCATGGAAAGGTACCAGTCTTTTTTCCATGATTTTTTATACTGCAATCATTACATCATATTATTTGAAGGAATGTTTTTGTTGTCTGATTTATTTCTCCACCTGCTGCAGGGCTTTATTTTCGCAGAATTTGGTTTTGCGGGTTTAGGTGTAAAACCATCCGCAAGCCTTTCCCAGAAGAAAAATTGCTCATAATACACAAAAACCTATTTTTTTGCCTCGATGGAAAAATTGCCTCATAGTAGGGAGCAGAATGCATTTCCGCTCGATTTTTCTGATAAAAGCACTTTCTCAACGGATTTGTAATATTTAGCCTTTGAGGAATCCAAAAAAATATGGTAGCAATTGTAATATCTGGCTCGAACTCACAGCCTTCCGATTGCACTTCGGTCACCGCTCCGCGAAATTCTTTCTCTTCATTTGTCATTTTTTTTATTTTCATTTCACTATAATAGCGCGTTATGAAGTACATTTTGGAGGGAACAAACAAGATTGAACCTATCCGCACAGATGAACTTGTCATCTATCCTTGTATCTTTTCACTATTACTTTTTGCCTTCCCAAAAGGCTCAAATTTTGAAAATCGGAAAATTTCATCTCTCAATTTCAATATCGGAAAGTGCCAATGTTTTCAGCCTTACCAGTTTTTCAAAATAAATGAGAGTTAATAACTCCAAATTCCTTTTAAACTTTTTTGAATTCGAATTATTTACTCGAAATTTTAACTCGAGTATTCCAGCCCTCCCCGGGAATATTCTGAAGATTAGGCAATTTTCACTCTATTCTTTTAGAAGGCAAGCTATCGTGTTTAAGAATCGTGCCTGCTGACCTTTCGGAAAAAATTTTCCTCGTTATAAAAGGGTTCCAACAGCTCCTCAAATCTCCTCCTTTTTGGTTGTATTGTGCTCCTCAATTCTCCTCAAATCCCCTCTTTTTTCTGAAATAAAACTAAAATTTCGTTGTTATTTAGTCCCGATATAGCAGGGTTCCCTGCGGTCAGCAAAAATTTGGATTTTTTTTTAAATCTTCTAAATTTTCTCCTCAACTCTCCTCAACTCAAATCTCCTTAATTTTGAGAAGTTAAATGTTGTGGGAACCCTGCCTGTATAAGGAACGAGAACTAGAACTTCTTTAACTGATTACAATATTTTCAATTGAATGATGCTACTAGATAAACGTGAATGGCCAAACGCATCCAAATTCGAATTCACTCGTGAAGGAGATACCCTAAACTGTTCCCAAGATCTTTTCATGTTCTACATCGAACGCATTGAGGAGGATAAACAGCAAAGACCAACAAGGATTGTTGAAACACACAAAGAACAGACTAGTTTTGTTGTGGACGAAAAGTCTCCTGTAAATTGTAAGTTTAAAATCCCCTGTCTTATTCGTAATATCCATTTCGTTTGCCACTAGTTTGGGAATTTTAATAATAAAACTAGTGGCAAATATTTTCAACCAGAATTGTTCAACCAACATATTATCTTGAGTTCCATCACGATCAAACCTTAAGACTACTATCTACCCAAACCAAACAGCCATTAAAGAGATTGTCTTTTGATTCCTTTTTGTGATGTCTTACTCTGTATCAGGATGTCAAAAACGTTTTCAATAGAACTACAACACCCCTGCCTCTCTACCTCCAATGGAGAAAATGATCATCCCAGTTGTAAATCTGATGTTTGCTCTCACCTTAGTCGTTAAACAAAAAGAAAATACAAAAACCACCCATATGAAAATATTCACATTTGACCCAACCCAGGGGACTTGAAGGTTTTGACTTTAACCCCATTGATATTTTAGTACCCATTAGGGCACAGATATGGGGGTGTACTAGGGATAGCAAGTCAGTTTCTTGTTGTTAGTTTCTAAAAATGCTGTGGATATTGATTTGTTTTAGCACCAGCTCATAGAGGTATAGTCAATATGAGGAGTACTGGCAAGGTATAATAACACTAGTATTATTTTTCTCAGAACCAAAATTCTTTACTCATTATTCAAAGTTAACTTTAACAGGTTAAGAGGTTTTCGAAGTTTCTGATCTGTAGTTCTCCTTCCAAGTACATAGGCATTTATCAACGATTTTAAGAGAGGTTTAGATTAGTTATAAAAGGAAATAAAGAAAGTTTGCGGAAGCGTCACTTGTGGAAGAATTAAGCGTTGATAGTTTACCTGTAAAAAGTAAAATCGAGCGAAAGTTTAATCAGTTTTTCTCGAAACCATGGCGTTCTAAATCTGAATTTAGATTTATTAGAACTCTACTGGTTGAAGTGTTTTCTACAGAAATTATTATTATTATTGGGCAATACTAAAACACACAACCACCCACAAGGCTCAATGTGAAATAAGGTTGGGTGCCCAATTCGGCTACCTATTTGGGTACCTCTAAAACTGCAAATCAACATGCTTTGAAGGGTCAACAATTTCTAGTCTCGTACATTAGATTTCTTGTCAAAAAACTAAAATATTTTTTGGTGATTTCTTTGGAATACCTTAAGAGACATTTTATTACTTGGAGTCAGATTTTTACGGCCGCAAGTTTCGCAACATTTAAACCTTTTCTGTAAATAAAACGCAGACCCAGACACCATCTTCGTGGACCCTTCGAACTCCAATTATATACTAGCCATAGCTTTCACTAAAATGCCACCTCTTTCTAAAAATAAAAAGCTTGAAAGCTTCTAGACATCCTCCCTTA
>JAUJPO010048773.1:0-15789 GCA_032270745.1 Tiaropsis multicirrata
AGGGGGTCTTTATTTTAAGGCCGGATATCCAGGGGGCTCTGAACCTCGAAAAATGGATATCCTCAACAGGGGGGGTATGGACAATTTCTGGAAAAGCCCAATATAAGATAAATTGTTGACTCACTTCATTATTTTGGTGTCCGCAACAACAGTTTGTTGACATGTAAGATTTCTGTCGTCCTGGATACAAGCGATCCATTAACCAATCAGAATAGACAGATAACTTGACATAAACACCTGAAAAATTACAAATCAAATAACACACGTCGGTCAAAAGGTTGTAGACTTTTTTAAATAGCAGAAAATCTGCAAAAAACAAAGTATAACTGCCCTGTTAAACCCACTCGATGATTTTAAAAGTGGTTTGTTGGCATTTGGTAGCAATACATCAGCTTTGAAGGAAAAAGCACATTTCTAAATGTCTACGGACCTTTTATACAGCATTGCGCTAAGACATACCAAATACAGTAAGTAACATATTTCAATCTTAAAAAGTCTCCAGAGATAAAAACTCCTTGAACAAAACACATCTTGGTAATGGCCACACTCACCCGGATAATCTTTATGAGCGCAACTTTTTCCCCAAGAAACAACACCAATCAAAATCCATTCATCACGACATCCATCATGGATCATCAAAGGACCACCGCTGTCCGAATAACACGCATCTTTGCCATTCCCGGACGCACAAAACATGTCTTTTAAAACGGATCCATTAAAAGAATTTGCTTTGTTGCATTTGTTATGGCTCACCACCTGTCGAAAGAAATGTTTGCAATGGTTAGTTAACCAAACGCCAGGATACGCAAGAGGATATTTAGGACCTTAGACATACATAGGTCGTCCTGTACATAATTCGTCTAAACAAAACTTGTAAACAAATATTTATGTACAGGCCGACCTATACCGTCTAAGGTCCTAAATATCCTCTTACGTAACCTCGCTAATTTGTCCCTTGGATTCCAGGGCGAACCGTCAATGGCCACGCGGGAAAGAAACAGAGGAGGCCAACGTTTCTGTTCAGTAGAAACAATCATTGCATTAATTCCAAATGTAAACCGACACTTTTAATCTCTGCCACTGATTAAGAAACCAAGAATACTAGGCATAGTTTCAAATAAGACGCTAGTTTTACATTTAAGACTTTGTACCAACCTTAACTTGAGCAGAACGAAGCTCTTGTGATATTTGTTGTGTTTCGTGTGGCGATGTCGAACCCCACCCAGCAACCGTTGCTATGGAACCACTTTCATACCATTTATCGTCTACCGGTGAAATTGCCAATCGAATGGTGGGATGTTTGGATGGGCGAGGCAAATGTAAAAGTGCAAGGTCAGCACCTAGAGAAAAAAAAAATTGAAGAAGTTAAGTGGAACACCAACGTATGACAATATATACTTTTTTTTACTTTTTGACAAAAAAGAATTTTCATGCAAAATGTTAAAATTTATGAAATCTTGAAAAAGTTAACACTTACCACCAAAACCGCTCCCAGCATAATTTGGATGAATGAAGATAGATCGTACTCGGTACTTTTCCGCATTAAAATTGGTTCGACTTTGACTGAAAGAAGCAGGGGATTTCTTCCCAATATGAACTACCACTCGTGTTGTTTTTTCACCATGAGGCAGACAATGCGCTGCGGTTAATACCCACCTGAAAGAAAAAGACAGATCGAGAATAAAGTTCCCATATCTTACAGGTAGAAAACTCTTGGAAACGAGCAAAGTATGTTGCTTGAAATGTTGACCTAAAAAGCTAAAAAGCTTTCTAAGAGAAACGGCTGGGGCTGAAGCGAACTGAAATTCAGATATTTGACGATGCGAGGATCACGAAGGGTAAAAGATGCCTTCAAAAATGCTTTAAAATATGACTCAAAAAATATTCTAATTAGGCCAAAATATCTTCATTCATTACAAAGTTCACACCCTTTTGGATGAACTCTATTCCATTCTATTCCATAACATTTCGTGTATGGGGCTGTCTTTCATGATGGGCTGGCTTTATTTTCTAACATGGAGTTTCACTTCTAGCATTTGGCCATATCATTTAAAGTTAATTGCTGTTAAAATCTTGGAAAATTAGCATGGGGACAGCATTCTTTATTTGATTTCCAAGCTAAATCTTTGAACCAATAGCAAAGTTTAATTCACTCCTTCTTATTAAAAACATGATACAATTATAAGAAAAGGAGAGAAAAATAAAATTGTTTCAGATCGATTAGTGGTCCCGCTAGTTCTTAGCATGAACTCGTGTAAACGAGATCAAAAATTGACACGAAAGTTGAAAGCTTGTTATATATTTACAGTTTAATCGAATCATGTTCGAAAAGCGCCTTAATCCATTTCACCTTGACAAATTGAAAAGGTTAATTTAAAAATGCTCCAGTTCAAAAAATATATAATCGCCGGTTACTTCACGAATACCGAAGAAGAGAACCGGAAATCACCCAGCAGACACATGCCGTTTTCCAACGTTCTTTTGAGGCGTCTTTTCCACGTTAAAACATTGTAACCAGAAAGCCCTTGCCTTGCACCGACTGCTCAATCCCATCCCATCCAAATAACGTTCTGACATTGAAACAATGTTGTTTGGACGTTAAAACAACGTCCTATGCCTGCTGGGATGAAAGTTGAGACGTTGATAATTGCCGATCTCTTTCTTAAGAATCCCTTAAATGATCATTAAGTGAAGACAAATGATAATTTCAGCGATAATGAACCAACATTCTTGATGATGTGAAATTAGGGAGATAAAGATATGCTATTTTGATTCAGGAGATAAGAGAAGGCGCCATAGATTAAGAGTGTGATGAGAACACACCAGTGAAATGTCGTTCTGTGATGAGATTAATAAAAAAGGTTGGTGGCAATGAAAAGCTTGCGAAAGTAAAGTGTGGCAATTTCAAAGATCGACAAAAATAACAATTCAATAAGAAAAACAAGAAATGGTATTTGTAAGACATACGACCCATTCTTTTGTAATGAGTTTTAGAAGTCATTTATAAAAAAACAAGAAATATCCATACATGCATTTAGTACCCACTTTGTTACCGTTTTCCGGTCCCGAAAAAAAGATGGCGGAAATTATTTCACTATTCGGTTAATTCTGATCAAATCACAAAATATTGGAATAGGTATCACCACATCCGCAGTTAAATTTCAAAAGAAAGAAAAGTAATTAGCACAACATTGAATCCAGCTGCCCCTTATTCCCTGCTTCTTCTATTTTCGGTTCTCTTTTCAGACCGTCATCCAATCTTTGTCACCTGCCCTTACAATGGAATGTTATTTGAAAACGTTTTTTCTACCTCGAGGCTTTAAAAATATGTTTTTCATAAGTAAAAAGGTTAGGGGGATATCTTCGAACTTGAATCAACATAAAAGGTCTTGGTGCGTATGGTATAACAAACTTCTCAGCAGAGTACACACCATTACTCCAACAACGTCCGTCAACAACCTTCTTACGTTGAAACAACATTATTTCAACGATGAAACAACGTTCCATGCCCTATATCGTATCTTATAGTTTGTTGCTTAAACTACATACACTTCAAGTTCAATCTTTCTCCTACACTTTTAGTAGTTTGAAATTAATAGGTACCATATGTTTATTCTTTTAGGGAAAAGATGCGCTTAATGAGGGTGAGGGTGAGCATGATGTTAAATGAATTATCCTGATTAGGTTCCATATCATGGCATATCATGAATCACAAAGAATATTTTGATGAGATTGCAAAAATGAGCAAATCAACTGACCAACACATATAATAAAATAATGGGCAATAAGTTGATTGGTGCAATAGAACAATGCAATAAGCTGATTGGTGCAAACAAACAAACAAACAAACGTTTGTGGATCATAGTAACAACATATGGTATAATGTTACAAGATTTCAATTCATCGCTAATGAAACAAGGAAGTGGCACACAATACCATGGTTGAGCCTCGCAAACACAATTATCTAAAAGTTTAACCATATTCAATAAGCAGCTAATAACATTTTGAAATAAGGTTGGTTTGCCGAAACAATGAGTAGATAAAGATCAACGTTAATACATGTTGAAATAAAATATCCGTTAATTGAATTGTCATCATATAATTTGTGTGTCTTATACCAATTACTCATCATTACCGATCGATAATGACACCTTTTCATCAAACTATCTATATCAGATGAACAAATTCAATTTGTGAGGAATTCTCTAATACCGACATCGAATAACTATCTATTTTTAATTCATGCATTATTTTCTGAAGGATTATCTTCTGTATGTCCTCGCAGATTAGCTGGAAAATGGAGATTTACAAAAACTGCCGATGGTATAGAATCTTATATATCGAAAGGTCCAATCATCATCATCATCATACCAAATTACAGTATAGATGCAATATCAGGCTTATTATAAAGGCTGTCTTTTAAACCACAGTTTTAATTATCCAAATAAATGCGATCCCCTTGTCTGACAGAGTTTTTTTTCGAAATTACAAAACAGATAAAATATTCTTTTTATTGGCGTTTCTCGACATGTCCTGAGCATATCACCTGTTTTATAACATTTCTACAATTTAGAAATAAAAACCCCTCACTCAGTTTTGGACGCCTGCATAAAAACGAAAAACAGCGATACAGAGAGGAAATACTTGCTTTACCACAGAAATAGACTTTTGAAATTCTTATGCTTAATCTTTGAGTGTGGTTATTTCCTTGCAGGAACTCTTTCATTTCCTAAATGTGAATAGGGTGTTAAAAGATGTGTTTTTAATGGAATGCCATTAACAACTTCTACACGTGTAGAGGCTGCACTATTTGATACCGACGGGCAAGAAAATTAGGCTCTTTGGATTGATAAAGAAAAACATGTCTGTGGGGAGGTTTTAGCCTGTCCTGGCCCCCTGGTTCTGCCGGCTCTGAAGATGAATAAATGAATTAACTCGGTATTAAGCAACAAATTTATTGATCTGTTATTGTTCAGTTTGACCATTCCAAAGAAATCATCAATAAGCTCTTGAATAAATACGAATCTCAACTTTTGAATTTTTTTTTTTTTTTGCTTTACGTAATCAAAGCATATGTTTTTTTATGCTAATTACTTCAAAGAACATCTGCACTGATTGGAGAGTAAAAAGACACCACTTGTATGCAAAGCTCATGTAATTGTAATTAACGACAATGTGACAGTTTGTCTAATCAGAAGATTTGACACGCAACTTCTAATCCTAATTATTTGATACCGAAGTCGAAAAACAGAAATACAAATGAATTTGCTTGTAAAGGTGTCACTATGATCATTACAGTATAAAACAAATCATTAAGATAGTGAAATATTTTCTGCTTAAAAAAATACGTGCAAAAAAACTGTAGCGGAAATCATAAAAGCTTTGTAAAAAAAGAAACTCTTTGCCTTCTAATATCCGTCAACGAAAAAAAACGATGTGCTAATACGTCGCTTGTTTTTTGTAATCGTATCCACTTTGTATTTCAACCTACTACCCGACCGACAAACGACGATTTTAAAACCCGACCGAAAAACGACAACCAACAAAGGCAATAACCTGTTTGGTTCACTACAACTTATGGCAACAAACCATAAAATCGAAAAATTACAAGATGATGAAATGAAGATCATATATTGCTGCACACCAAAGTCTGCTCCATGTTTAAATAATTGTCAAAGCAACGTAGGAAAAAATGGTGTGGTATTTACATGACGCCAAATAACAAATATGCATCATATTGCAAACAAACAAAAAAATTCTTCATTTGAGAGGAAAACATCGAAAAATGGCATCACGTAGAAAGCAACGAGTTTGAAATATTATAGACAGAAGAGACGGGCGGGCCAGACAGGCGGGCGTTCGAGCGAACGGACGAGCAAAACAAACGCGCGGATAAAAAAAGAAAAAAGGATATACCTCTCATGAATCAATGATCCTCCGCATAAATTACTCGTCTGAGTGTTGTTCTTGTATTTATGGTTAGCCTGGATGAATACGATCCACGGAAACATTCCACGGGACACAGGCTTGCCACCGACTACGCGTTGCGAAAGACCGACAACTTCAAAGAACGTTTTGGAAGGGCTCCGTTGTGCTTGGATTCCGGTCATCGCGATCAGAAATGAGGCAATCATAAAAATGAAACTTGTTGTTGTTTTGGCTTTCATATTTTCCAATTTGTTCGTGAGCTGAAAGTGAAATACATAATTTATTAATGTCTCAATATTTTACATTCTCCAAACACCATTTGAAAGATCAGAGAATACAGTACCATAAAATAAATTGGTTACATTAGCACTATATACCACACATACTATGTTTAAAAATAAACTTGTTTGAATTAAATCCCTGGTTTGGTCAATTTTCAATGATCGACATACAAGAAATAAAACAAACATAAATTCGCTCTTAACCAAAGTTTGTTTCAATTCAAACACAAGAGTCAATGCATGACGCTCCATATAAACGAGATGACTTTTTGTTTGTGTCAATATTTAACACTACATTAAATTTAAACAGATTCACATAACTCTATCGATACGCACAGATCGGCTTTTCGATTCGCGCTAAACATCATTTAAGTTACGCGATGCATCCAGTGTAAATAAACCTTTACATCAAACATTTTAACACTCCATCCACACTCAATAGAAAAGAAAGCACCGAAAAAGAAGCTTTCTCAGCTTGAAGCTTAAGTGAACAGAAAACCGACCGAAAAAAAGTCTTCTTTTTACAAACCAGCACAAGTTTTCACAAAATCGAGAGAAGTAAATAAAAGTGATAGATGATAAGTTGACTCCAAAACATATTGATTAAAAGTGATTTACGTTGTTTAGCAGTTTATTAGTAGATTGTTGAGGGAGGACATCTTGATTTTTCCGTAACTATTAAATTAGTTATTATCTCGTTGCACTCCACCCTACAGCAAACACACACTACTTTGTGTATCCGTTGTTTTTTATATTGATATTGATCCGGGTTTAAGCCGGGTTTGCAGACCAGATCAGCTTGTCCATGCAACCGAATAACACGCTTAGATACCATACTACTGGTCCCCTAGGTAATAAATGAACTGAAACTCGTCAGGCGAGTTGTAACAAATAAAATGGCGATTTGTACATAAAACATGAGGGTGGGTTGTTGATGACGAAAGATAAGAATCAAAGAAACGTGACGAATAATCATCATAAAAAAAAGCTTGAGAATATGAAAGTTTCATTCCACAAAAGGAGATATTACATCAATTAGTCGTTTATTTTCTATTTCTGTTACATTTTAATGCTGTGAACTGATTTTTTCTTGTTTTCTTGACAATTTTATTCATTCATTGAGTTGGTTTCTTGTCACGTTATTTTTCTCACTAATATAATTTCGTTCCGTTCACAAGTTGAAATATCATTAAAAATTTTCTCTTTCTCTTCTTGACCTGACCAAGAACTTCATACAACTTAGTTAAGATTTAATGAATGCTAAAGTTCTTAATATTTCTCAAATCAAGCCTTAAAATGTTCACAATCATGATCTTAAGAGCAATTTTAGCTCTTTTCGATCAATTTTTTAAAGGTACCTTTCTCAGACAGAAAATGTTCTCAGTATCATTTTTTTAGCATAAATCTTTGGCATAAAACCTTGTGTTCTTAAACGGTTCGTGCCTATATAAAAGTGTACACATTTTGTAAATATTGCGTGTGTTGCGTACACCAGTAAACAAACATGACATATCAATGCAGAACCCACCAGCATAGAAGTTACATAGATGACGTCATAATTAGCATCAAAACATTTCGCGGGAACGAGTCAAATTTCGAGAGATGGCGCTATTTAAAAATAGGGCTTAATTTCCTGACAGGAACTTTGAGAATTTCTTTCTGATGTCATTTCTTTCAAAACGAAACACTCGTAAAGCCAATATCAATTGTTGTTCATTTGTTTTTCACGCATTAATCATAATCTTTTTGTCGTCTAGCTGGGAAACCAACTCTAATTTGTGTCCATCCTTAAACTTTTTTTGGTGCACTTATTTGAAAAATGTTTTTTTTTTAATAAACGAGCCGATAGGATTTGAACGTTAAAAAGCTTTTGCAAAAAATGATTTTTGAAAAAACAGTGACTCTAAAATCTAGAGTTATCCCTAACCCTACCTATTAGAACTAACCTTCCCCGATGACTCTTTCCCATGAAAAGGTTCTGGAAATGACCTCATACTCCACTAAAGCCGGTTGCAATGCGACAAACTTTCGTTAAAAAGGTGCTTGGTGTTTAAGTGGGCGATCATGTATTTGTCTGATTAAATTATAAACAAAATTGAATTTTGAAAAGTCGGCTCAAAAGGAATCTGTAAATATCAACTGACGTAATGCTTAACTTTTTGAGGACCCCTGTTGAGGTGATTAGCTTTTGATATTATAGGATATCGTTGGGTGCATCAACCTAATTACCTTGTTGAGTAAAATCCTATTTAAAAGCCACTGGTATCAATGCTTTGTTCCGCATACAGTGCGCAAGTCTTTTAAATACAATCTTCGCAATTTCCAATAGATCTTTTCATACATTACGTCAGAGGGCTCAATTAAAGTTATAATTTTTCATATAAATGTCACAAAAAACCCATATAAGAATTGATTACTTTGACTAAATTTTAAAAGCGAGACAAGCGATGTTTATTACGCAATTTATAAAACGGAAATAGACCGGGTGCACTCTAATCATGTTATCCATTACGTCATCTTTTATACGGAAGCACCCTAAAAAACCGGGTGTTCGCCACTAGTTTTTGAACTTTTAACAATTAAACTAGTGGCAAACATCCGGCTTTTTTGGATGTTTCCGTGGGAAAAGATGACGTAATGAATATCATGAATTGATCTCAGACAAAAACAAAAAAAACAACTTACACAATTATGTTGACGCTCTACAGTCATGGTTGCAAAGTGAAAAAATGTCATTGTTTTGTTTCAGCGAATCAGTGGGTTAACATCGATTGCCACAACACGCTACAAAACGACCATTAACATAATACAACCATGACACAACCATGATGCCATGATACAAGCACGCTTTATGATAAGCCTTTCTTGATAAATTATAATCTTCATGTTTTGTTACTTTTCTTTTTCTTTTTCTTTTTCATTTTAATCTGAAAGAAAAAATACTGATCAGGATATATCAAATTCTGTTTGTCAAAAATAAACCTTCATATAAAAGATGGTCCAATCAAATACAATACCGTTTTTTTCAGAAAGCATTTTCCAAGGGTAGATAGATGTAACAAATCAGCTCTCTTAAGAGGAATTTCTCCTCAATATATTGAATTGCTCAATCTGAAGAGTAGAAACTTTATTTTTATAAGCATATGAACATTTGAAAGTGAGCTTTACTCCATGTTCTTATAGAACAGATAAAGGTTCATTTTCTTATAAACATGCTGTGATAACGAAGGGTTTGATACAAAAAGAAATTATGAACCATATGTTTATAACAAGCATAGTATTATCTTAAATTTCTTGATTAAAAATTGCACTGTACAAGTCTTTGATAGAACCCACGTGACTTTTTCAGTATTGGTGTGGTCAGTATTTCACTTAATAAAACCCTACTAAATATAATAAAACATTTCAAAAAAATAAACAAATTAAAACAAAGAAAAAACAAACAAACTAACTAACCAAACAGTTTTATAATACAAAAAGACGTTTTACCCCTAACCCCGTGAAGATGATAAAAAGCAGGCGGGTCAGAAGAATAAAATAGTTCTATAATGGTTACCCACCCTTCTGTTAGAAGTTTTGAGAGATTGGGTTCTAAAAGCAAAGTAAAATGCAAATCAAAAATCGAGAGATGCATCTGTGTTTATGTGAAAAGAAATTTGTTTACACTAAATAAAAACAAAATCTAAAATATAATACAAATTGTTGGGCTGATCTTTTTAGTAAATTTAAAATAAAATTGTGATCAACACATTTGTCTTCCTTTAAAAAATATGATTTTTTCAATACTAACTTTTATGAAAGACAAAGGCTCACAACTCGGTAATCTCAAGGATAACCATAAAAAATATTAACCAACAAAAAGAAAATCTTTCATTTACAAAAAATGATTCTAAAATAGTTACAAAATATCCGATCTGCTCTGATTGGCCCACTACAAAACCATCTACAATAATCATTTCCCAAACAAACAAGATTTTCTTTTTTTTACTTCTAAAATTTCTAAAAATCTTAACCAATTTCGGAGAAATCATTTGGGCGTTCTCTTTAATAATTCGGAATATTCTTCTGTTAAAATATAGTTCCTTCACTCTCTTAATTCTCTCTCAATACATGATCAATGATTGGCGTATCCTTGATTCTGGTAGGGCGGAGGAGGGTGGTGGTCATAACTGAAAAAAAAATGGAAATATTTAAAAGTTAGCTCATGTAGGATACCAACACTGTCATGGAACAAAGCTATAAAAAAATGTAAAATCATTATAAGCCTATTCCAAAACTGCGTAGCCAACTCTTTAATTGATGATGGGATGGTTAATCTTATTACATTTAATTAAGTTAACTTTTGTTCTACCAATTTCTAATTTCTGTGTACTCAAAATCATCTTTCCAACGATAGATAACGTGTTAGAATAACACATATGGGCGTCGCGAAATTGTTGAAAATATGTATACTTTTGGAACAGACTCATAATTATTTTGATAAAATAAATTTACTGACAACGTGCGCATCGCACACTGTGCTCAACTTCAGGTATTCACCCAAGGAACAAGTGTGCCTCCAGGCTGCCCCAAAGTTTTAGCCTCGTCTTGGCAAAAAAATTCTTCCCAGGCCTCAAAAATTAAAATTTTGAAACAATTAAAAAACACCCCCAGGTATTCATCCAAAGAACAAGTATGCAAAATTTCAGCCAAATCCGACCAGGCTGCCCCAAAGTTTTAGCCTCGTTTTGGCAAAGAATTCTTCCCCAGGCCTCCAAAATTAAAATTTTGAAAAAATGAAAAAAACTCCCCCAGGTATCACCCCCAGGTATTTACCCAAGGAACAAGTGTGCAAAATGTCAGCCAAATCCGACCATTTTTAAAGCCTCCAGGGTGCCCCAAGGTTTTCGGACATACATACAGACATACAGACAATTGTGAGTTTTAGCCTCGTTTTGGCAAAAAATCCGTCCCAAGCCCTCAAAAATTAAAATTTTGAAAAAATGAAAAAATACTCCCAGGTATTCACCCAAGGAGCAAGTGTGCAAAATTTCAGCCAAATCAGTTTTCGGACATACATACATAGACATACATACAGACAATTGTGAGATTCTAGCTCAACTGAAGTTGAGAATACAAACAAATACAACAAACCATGCAAATACATCACAAAAAATTAACTAATAAATAAAACGTTGAAGACAACAAATACATGCTTAAAACATTTAAAGAGAAGAGAGCGTAAAAAGTACAACAGTATTTTGTATGTCTGTGTCAGTCAGTCTTTGAACCGTCACTTAGAGGTCAGTATGAGTACAAGTAAGCTACTATATGAAAGTAGAGAAACAAAATCCATTTCAGTTGGCTCACCAATCAGAAGCACTCGTCATATAACATCGATATAAAAAACATCAACAAATCTCCACTACTAAACCATGCTATCGTAAGAAAAACAAAAACAAAAAAGCTAGAATAAAGGTTTCTGTTAGTGATAATGAAGTGCCTGTGTATAATGTTGATATGGCTGTGGTTGAGGACGGCTGAATGAAAAGGAGGAGAAAGTCGAGAGAAGAAATTCAATTAATAACGTAATCTTTTCAGTGGAAAAAACAAATTTCTCCGATGAATCTACCACTACCGGGCTCTTTCAAAAGGCTACGAGGCTATGTTAATGACGCAATGAATTAAAGAAGGACCTACTCTAATTCATCCGCCATCAGCATTTGGTCTGTTCCGCCATAGCCACGCCCTTGTGATCCACCTCCAGCGCCTCCATGCAAACTACTCCTCTCAGCATTCTGTCCGCCCTCCGTTGTATCGTACCTAGATTGGGTTGTTTAAGGTCGGTCACATTTAACTTAAAGTTCTTGTAGCTTGTAAAAGGCTTTTTGGGATTTGAGGGAGACAAAAGAAAAGTGCGAAATGTGTGGTGTATGTGCGTCATGTTATGGTAAAGAAGCCTATCATACCAGAAGCTCAAGAAAAACTAAATAGACTTGTCGTGGTTAAAGATTGTACTAAAAACATAATAATCTAAAATATTGGTATGATAGATTTGTTCTGTTCCTTTAAGTTAGTGTTATGGTGATTAAAGACGTATCCGAAATGAATACCAGGCCGGTCTCCACTTAGCGCAAACAGCGATCGCCTACTACTACGTCAGTTTGTTCCGAGACCAATCAGAACAGAGAAACAGAAAAGGCGATCGCTGCTTGCGCTAAGTGGATACTGGCCTTTATAAATAAAATATTAAAATGAAAATATGTAAATAACATTTTACAAAAAGCACACCGGACTAACGAAAAATCTAAAATCTAATAAACCAAGGAAAGAACGAAAAAAAACTTGAGGTGTATCTTACGTCTGCAACGGAATCTTGTCATTGTACGGTGGGTGTTCGAATTGATCCAAACTGAAAGTTGAAATAAAAATTGTTACATTTCATAATAAACCCTCTAAATTCATTCATAGCTTTTAAAAGTGATGAAATGAAATACTCATTACACTGTAAAACACTACATCAATGCAAAACCCATAATCAATATATCGTTGCATTTTGCTGTTTTCACTGCATCTTGAAAGAACTAATGCTCGACAAATATTTCAAAGGGATAGAAATTTCCAAACCCCCCTTTTTTATTTGACCCCCCCCCCCTACAAGCCCAACCCCCCCCCCATTAAATCCGGAAAATCTCTGTACCTCCCCTAGAAAGCCCCTCCAAAAATTTGGCATCCCCCCCCCCCTTTAAAAAGGGGAGGGGTGCCAACTATGAAAAGCCTATGTAGTTCAAAAGCCTATATAACTTATTTAAGTCCGTGAAATAATAGTGACCTGTAACTATTGAGAATTTAGAAATTCTAGGTAGAATACAAACGCGGCCCAGTCTTTTTCTCACGTTTCTCGTCCATTGTCTTAGGATTTTGGTAGCATTTGTAATGCTATCATGCAAATAAAAATTAGAAAATTAGACTCTAGGCAGAATGAACCGTTTTTAAAATATTAAGAAGAAATCGTACCTCAGTAAATTTGTTTGGAGTTAAAGACTTCTTTTCTTTTCAAGTTGTGTTCTCCTTGACGGATTCATCCTGAATATTGAAGAAGAAATAAAAATAAAACTTGACAGCATACTGTTATCGATAAAATTTGTTTGTTTCCCTACATATTTAAATCTATCTTAAAGAAATATATCTGCAATAGAAAACATAGGTTAGAGAAGAAATCTAATTTCGGCTGTGATCAGTCAGAATTGAAGATTTGACAGGTGTCATTTAAGTGCCGATGTCGGCATATGCCGATATTTATACATTATATTTCTTTGCCGCTGTCGGCATATGCCGACACTAGAGATCTCGACCTATTTGCCACGGGGTTTTTAAGATGGTTCAACCTATTTGCCGAAATTTAAAAAAACTGAAACATTAAAAACTCAATTTTGAGCTAGCTTTTATGAAATGGAAAAAATTCAGCATTACAAACGTTTGAATAATGTCTTTTCAACATTTATCATTATCCAGCGCAAAGTGGAGAAATCGCACTTGTATTTTCTAATATCGGCAAATAGGTCGAACCTTAATTTTTTACCTCGGCAAATAGATCAAACCTAAAAAAAAGCGACCGACAGTTAAAGGGTTAATATTAATTAATTTTAGTGAAACGGGGTTAACTTATGCAAAGATTTCTGATTACGTTGATCTTAAAACGGTGAATGAGTGGCTTGGCAGTAATTATGCGTTTCTCGAGCCTATCAACCAATGGCTTGATAATATCGGCATGGGTAAATATGCGGACACATTCACGAAGAAAGGATATGTTAAAACTCACCAAATTCTTGAGATGACTGCCAGAGAGTTGGAAGAGGTTGGCATCTTAGCTATGGGACATAAAGACGAAATTATTAGAGCTATACAAAGTACAAAAGAAAAGGTTAGATCTTGAGAAATTATATCTGCTTCTATAAAAAACATTTTGCTTACGTGTTCGATCTGACCTTATGGACCGATGGGTTGTGGAAAAATTCGCTTTGGTCATTTTTGCCTAAATACCCCACCCCCTCCTCTTTGGCAAGAAAGCCATTTACGAAGTTCTACCATTAATTAGTCTTTGATACATAGTTGCAAAGCAATTAGTGAAATTATTGCCAATTAGCGGGGAGAAATCAACGAGTTTAGTTTAGCTACTTCTGTATTCAAGTTCTTTTTTCAAGTTATTATTTTGATTATAGATCACCTAAAGACCTAGATATTTGCTGCAAACAACCGAAGAGACACCATTTATTTTTGTTTTATTTTCTCATCCATAGTTGAAGACAATACAACAAAATGGTGGCAAAATCTCTTCAAGAGGATATACTGTTGATGGTTCAAGTGGAAATAAAAATCACTATGAGGTGTGAAAGACTCGGTAGAAACAATTAAAGGGCTCCAGAGAACCAGTTATATAAATTTTCGTTGTTGTAAATAATGCTCAGCATGCAAGGAACGTTAATTTAACGCCAAAGCAACGTCGTTCTAGCGTCAGAACGTTATTTGGAAAGTTGGGTGTCCAATAATTAAATTTTATTTTCACTCCACTAATGTGAAGTGGTGGCAGATTCCCAGTAAACACATCGGAACATCCGTTTTCGTCCAAACAACGTCACCTGGACGTGTTTATTGGGTATTTCTGTAAAGTGAAAGATTTCTGTATTTTTGTGTTTGCTTGGATTGATTTTATCTCATTACAATTTATCTCAATATTTCATGTTCACCAAGGTCATTATTCTTTGGATAACCATGAAGGTAAGAAATTACATGGAGAATCAACTCTTCCGTAATAGCCTGCATGGTCATTAAATTTTTATAAATTTTATTCTAATCGGCTTTCTTTGATTTACAATCCTTGATAGCAAAATCAGTCAAAAATTAATTATAAGAACTAAAGTTTGAGATGAAACCTGTAAAATTTTGCGAAATTTTGTTCATATGTGATTTAAATGTTTTAAACCCTAAAAGATTTTGTATTTTCACCAGGGATACTTTTGCAAGCGAAAGTATTGCGAATTTTACGCTTTAAGTCTGTTTCCAGCGAAAGTCTCTCTCACCAAGCTCTGTCCAAAGCAGCAGCTGTTTTAAAAATTTGGCAGATGATAAGTGTTACCATTCATTAATATCTTAAAAAAATTAAAATTTATGGAGGATTCCACGAGCAGCGACGCTAAGAAACAAGGGATTTTGTGCTTATTTTTGCAAGGTTTTCTCACTTTTTATAAAAACGGTGTTATCTTTCAATGCAGAAATTAAAAAGCTAACAGAACATTTTTTTTCAAGGAGTTAACAAAGCCCAGATCATATGATGAAGATGATGGTCAATAAAATTGTTTGCCAATATGCTTCACATTATTAATGACGTTAACAGCTGTTCTGGACGACATATTTCCACATACTTTTACGTTCCTCCTTCGCAGTGGTTGACTGAGTGTAAACTACTGTCGCTGGTGATATCAACTATTTACCAACTCCCGTAAAATGATAGTTTTCCTAGGTCAATTTTCCCCAGATAACTCGTGGAAATAGGAAGTACTTAACCATCATATGTTCCTGAGAGCTTATTTCGTGAGCTTTC